>LUCH01000630.1:178623-192103 GCA_013368495.1 Paragonimus heterotremus | reverse complement strand
GAATTCTCTGGCCAAGCGTCTTTTGCGGACACAACACTAGTACTGACGAACGTTGAGAATGCGGAATAGATACAATCTCTTAATAAATGTGTAAATAAGGCTAAAGTATCGAGACAGTTGAAACGAAGAAAGTGACAGCATTCATCGTTTTTGTTCGTCCACAAATGTTATGAGTCTGACCAGGTGATACTGATGCTCGGACCGCCGTTCATTGCCGACAAGTATGCAAGACGAAGATAATATATCATAGTAAATTCTAAACAGAAAGGACCGGATAAAGTATGATTAAAAACGATGGAAATGCCGTAGAATAAGACATCGCCGGCTACAGCATGCTTTCATCTCTGCTAGCGTTTCTAACCAGTAAGACCAGCAACATCTACCCACTTTTTTCATTGGAATAATCAGGGCCTTCATATATCCTAGCCACGATGTTGCCTGATAGCCTCATAGCTTTGTTCAGCTGCTAGTAATCTGTGTGTTAATAATGTCAAGCAAGGCGAACGTCCAGTTGAAATACAACGTGCGTACTCCATTCATTACAGACTGCACTTTTCCTGAATGACCAATTGCTCGCGTACTTTCTCTGGAAACGCATGCTCGTGCTTGATGCGAAGCGTTACACCACCTTCATAACGAGCAGATCACGTTTCTGAACCATAGTACAAAATGGATTGAACACTGGCATAATATCCTCATTTCGGCAATAACCGGGTGTCTTTTCGACCTCATAGATGACGAAGGTTAGCAAAGGTAACACGTACTTTCGCTATTCTGGCTGATGTCTTCATAGCTTTGGCACATTCTGATGCGTTGGTGTCACTGAAGTCGATAACACTGTCTGCTGCCGTAAACGGATATAAGTGGGGAGTCTTAGGTCCCGAATCGGCACTTTACCGTGCGAAGCGTATTCCATACGGATCTGTCTTTTCGGTTCTGGTGTGCCGACGTAGTACATGTAACGGCCAAGTATCTTGGACTCAATGGTGTCAAAAATAGTGCCTGTTTGATTGTCACGTGGTCATGGCGTCTTCTTTTCGAAGACGGGGATAACTTCTGGTAAACATCTACCACTGGACCGTCTTTCAGTTTTCGACTCCTCTGTGAGTGTTGCCACTTTTGATATCCATCTTCTTCCACTGTCTTTGAACCGAAGAAATCCAAACCTGGGGTCTTATACAGCAACATAAGCTCCAGAGTCTCTGAGGGTCCTCTGGAGCCTTGTGGTTGATCAATGGAAACACTGTGTCCACACGATTCCCTTTAGGTTGGCTATATTTCTCATAAAATTGTTAAGTCCTTCTGTCAAGTCGATATCACTGATCAGTGGTGATTAGCTCATCCTCTTCAAATACAGTCTAGCTCTCACCTGGTTGATGACCGACGCAGGCACGATTGAGAGACAATAACACGTTACAGTCCTCGCGTTGCCAGACACTTTATCTCTTGCGATCGTCCGACCAAGTAACCGCACACTACAATCTTTTAGTCAATCTACATTTAATTTATCGACGATTGTTACGTTCTTCTCATTGAGGACTCGGGTACCGTTTGTTTATACGATCTATCGACGTGGCAGAAATCGAACTCTCACAATTACACAACTCCTTCGGCCTGACCCAGCTTCGGCCTCCTCTTCTACGCTGATGGAGAAGTAATTGAATCGACAGTAGTGGGCTCCACCGAGTGACAGTTCTAGTCTCGTAGATTCGTACCTTACTGGCGCAACTCACATCAAAACCCGGCTTTGTCAAGGTGCTCGTGAAAGCAGCATGCTGACTTGCTGGTCAGAGAATGTGAGTACTAGAGCGCCAACATCCATCAAGTATTTTTGCTTCAACGGTCATACCTCACCTAAAGGTACAAAGAAGTCAAAAAACTTAAATGATAGTGACTGAGCGGCATCACATTTGATAAAGTGATGATTTGGGGATACTTCCCGGCCATTTTTGTCGCTGAAGGAGGTGATCTGATCGACCCCATCCGGAGTTTCTCACTCAGCAAGCTGAATTACGAAGCAACTAGATATATGATTTTCTTTCGGTCTCCGTTTTCTGTCAGTACCTGACTGATTGGCCTACTTAGCAATGAAAGACTTATCACTCCCAATGGCTTGGTGAGTTGGGCATTAATGTCTGCTTCCGGTTACTGCTGCATATAGTAAATGAGTTTGAAAGTGAATCGGGCCTTTGAATGTCACCGAAGGTTGTTCTGCTGCGTCGGGTAATACTTCAGTGTTTAAAGTTAGCCGTCGAGAGATAGGAATGTTTTTGTGTGTGTCCCTTCTAGTCCCATTTTTTTAGTAAGAGGACGGCAGTGCTACAGCTGTGAAATTAGTTCTACTGTATACTGACAGTATCACACCTCACTATTTAAACGTACCTACGCAGTTAGAAGTACTACATAAAACCAACTGATTTTCGATTAGCCACTTCTTTGTTTGGGTACCACGGTTATATTTGTTAGGATCAAAACTGTTATCAGCGTAACTCTGTTTGAACACAGAGCGATATCTTGACGACCAAATCAGGATATCAAGATAGGTCAATTTGGTAATAGGCTTTCCTACTCGTAACACACTGGAGGGTGCCTTTGTCTGCGTTAATGTCGTACATACGTACATGTATTGCACTATCGCCCTAATCTCAATCGTAACGCTGAGTTAGACACCACCTCGTTTATTGTTACAGCATAATTCCCGTTCACCTCTCTCATTCCAGATCTGGCCTCCTGATCAGTTAGTTCGCGTAGGCAAATTCCTGGGTTGTAGTGAGAATCTCGGACTATCAGGTCGTCCTCCACGACCCGTTGGGCAACTTGGAACGTGTCGGTTCTATCGGTGAGTCCGTCACTCGTCTGTGTTGTTGTTTTTGTAGCACGGTATTCATAACAGTTGTTTTCTTCCATAATATGAGTTATGTTCCAATCATGTATGCTTAGCACTATTGTTTATCTCTTTAAAAGAGATTTTGACGATCTGAGTTCACTGGTTTGGTTTTCAATAAAACTTTTGCCCTATAATTTCCTCTCAAAGGTAAGTTTGCATTCTACATTATGCTTCTCTTCTTTCATAGTCTCATTCATTCGACTGGGGTCCTCTTGTTTCTATTTCCCGTTAGATTTTGCGCATATCTAACATACCCATGTTATTTGCAGTGTGTATCACAGTGATCTGCTATCCGTTGCTTTTTGGCTTGTTTTTCCAATTATCAATGCTCTTCGTATTAAAAGATGCTCCGAACTCTACTCTCTCCTTTATCTTTATTTGTACAAATGTCTGGAGATAGGGATAGGGACACTCGATACAAATAAGACAGAGAATGTACAAGGCTATCAAAATGAGGACGCGAATGAAATAATCGGCTAGATGATATGTACGCACAAGAACTCTCATCTAGATCATTAATCCGTGTGTTTTCATGCACTAAATACATGACCAATACAGCCGACTTTACTGACGCATAAATAGTTGATCAAAATTTCCCTCCAACTAACCACGGTTTTCGCCAATTTTACGTACCTATTTCTGTTTAGAGGATGTGGAGGGTGAGGCCTAGTATCCGCTAGAGACGTCGCCAGAGCCTGTACCCGGAGAGTTATGGCAGTTATTTACTCCACTGTTCAGTGAGTTAACTGGGAAGGTCTGATTTGTAAGCAGCTGCTGTGGACATTTCTGGTGACTTTTACTAGGACAAGTTATGCTTCAGACATCGTTGATAGAACTATGGTAGTTGACGGTGAGCAGTGTGAGACAGCCAATGCCTGACACCTGTCGTGTTGGGCGACTCAAAGACACCTAAGTGTGGCAAATAATAAGTGTTCACAAAAAGTTCTGAACATGCCTCTGTATAACACATTTATATGAAAGCCTCTAAATATGCTTGGATGTTATGTGCAGTTTCTAACATACTCGAACCTTGTTTGCAACACTGCGAACCTCATGTTGAGTACACAAGAGACCGCTGTGCTTATTGCAGTGGTGTGTAAGGATTATTCTTAGGCAGGATGCGCCAGTGCTCTGTCGAAAGTGTTGTACTGCGTCGGAAGCCGTGTTGCTTGTCCTTGGCTCTTGCCTACAGTTATGTTTCACTCAGTATACGCATCGACATCATACAGATTTCGCAAAAGACATTTGGTTGCGCAGAATGGGGGGCTGAAAAATATTTCTGCTATTGAGTGCTCTACAACCTAATTTCTAAAATTTCGCCAACAGTTGAAGCTTGCAAACCCGCCTTGATTTCGAAGGGCAGGGGTTAGATCCTGATGATCGAACGTATCAAGTCCAAAGCGCGGGACTAGAAAGTCAGGTACTAAACGCTAGTAAGTGCCCTATCTCACTTGTAACTCGACCGAGTAGCCATTATGCTATTATTATGGGGACGTTAACAGCGTACACACAAACGTTACTAAAAAAATATGAGGAAGATGCTGAGCATGGATTGCCAGGTAATGATGAAGCCATCTGGCCGATACAAAAACAAGCTTTACTAATCTCCAACAGAATCTCAAGGAGATTGTTGACAATGGGGTGATACGATATTCTCAGAAAATCTAAGATCAAACACAATGATCGGCATCTGTTCCACCTTATCGGCTTGGTTACTGTAGCTTATTCCTAGTGTCTCTGTATCAGTACGGTAAAGTACAGTGCATGGATCCTGTTGTATGGTTGATGTGAATGAAGATAAAGGTTTGTGGGCACAAATTAAGTTGTTTTTCAGAACTTGTGCGACTATCCATGCCCATATACCTAAAGATTCCAAGCGTCCGTTTGCTTACTTCTGACTAAACGTTTCTGTGTGACTTCATTTTATAACAGGCTGACTATGGTGTGGAGATCATGAGTGAACTTCCCGTCCATTCATTTTATTCTGTCTCCTCCTAATCCTCTTCTGTTAAAATCGATTTTTGTTTTTCTTTCATACATCGTCGTCTATTGTACTCCCCATTTCCCTTCCTTAATCACTCCATTAAACATGCCATTTCACGTTGAACTGATGACCACGATAGACACCTACCAGACCTGCGTCTATAAATTCTTCCTCTTCCTCTACTTTCTTTTCTTCTCCTCAAAGTCTTGAATTTCTACATCTTTTTTGTGCCATCCATGTGCATGTTACCGAGGCAATCTTCACCGTCTTCTGTGTGGTTACTTGTTGTTTTTCCATTCTCGGAAAATGTATGTATATGCATAAATATTCACACATGTGTAACATGAATAGAATAGATAAAAGACTGGCATTACACGATTTGTGCTCCAGCAACTTCAGTTGCATTTCCACTACTAGTGTTGACTGCGAATGAGTTGAATTTCCAAACCACAAAACAACTGCAAAATTATCAGAGTTTAAAACCTGTCCGGCCGCTATCATTTCACCATCAACGTCAAACAGTCTTTTGGGTGTACACAAAATGAGGTGACGATGTCTGATTGCATCTATTTCAGCATATCGTACCAAACGTTTGTTTCGACTTGACAGCAAGATACGACATTACTTTAATAAGCCAATCACGTTGCGTCATCATATGAGGTGATGCTGACTTCTTTCGGGTATTTGCTGTCAAGTGGCCTGATTGCTTAACTGTTTGTTGAACCCATTTTGTCAAGTATAAGACAAACCTGGTTCGAAACTGACACTCAGTTCTATCAGCACAGGATGCTCCGCGCCCATATTTGTATTCCTAGTTTATCTTTGGTTTGGTAAACTAAGGCGTTGGTTGCTTGATTGGGGACGTGGAGATCCGAAAAGCTATGCGTACGATTACTGGGTTCGCTGAAAAGTACGCACGGACAATAAATTAACTCAAGTGTTGCTCAACTAATCATTGTCTTTTTTTATTAGAAGTTGTAAAACTACTGTTTTTGGGAACTGTGGTTTACGGATTATTTTGCACATTGATAGTTTTGGGCTTTCGTATAAACCCTTTTGATTATCCGTTACCTATTAAAGTCTGCTGTAGTTGGCGCAGTTCATCATCGAAGATGTCACTGATGTAACCTAATCTTGCCAGGTCAAACGGTACCTCCACCAATCCTTGGTTATATGCCACTGGAGCCAGACTATCAGTGTAGGTACTGACGGGCAATGATTGGAACCGAAGTGACTTATTCCCACAACATGTACTCTCAGTTTTTTCCGACCAGCATGACAGCATGTATCGTGATAATAATGTGAAGAAGAGTGGGTGTAATGGACAGTGCAAGAACATGGGCGTTGCATTAATGATTGCGTTTTTTGTCTGTTACTTGTACTTAAAAGTTCGACTAGTTCAACACGAGAATCGTATACTTTTCATGCCATATTCATACCGACTGAGTAATGTCAGCTCCACTTCCATGACTTTTTTTCAATCCAAGAGTGTATGTGGGACAATTTGCCGGTTCGTTATCATGTTATGTTTGATGGTCAATGACGTATCCTCTTCTTTGGTTCTTTGTTCCTTCTCTCCGTAGGATCTCTGGTCTCACCGTCCTTTGCTATCCACTGCTCTTCGAGGCACAAGACTTCTATCTACTTCATGATATGCAAGTTGTGATTGACGAAGTTAAAGTGAGTCGGAATTCATCCCAACTCTTCTGTCCTCCCCCCCCCTCACACACACACACACACACACACTCCGTTTGTTTTACACAATGTTACTGCTTACTATCGCTTCATGGAATTATTCTGTGTTTCTGATCACAATTCGGTCTTCTGACCTTCATCATGTTGTATTAGAGCCTTTTTTTAACATTTAGACGAAACGGGTGAAATGGTTAATTGTTTTTTCGTGTTGCTCTTGTTAAATATTACCATAAGGTGTCGGATGGTGAAAACCTCTCAGCATTGTGTTTATTACGCAATACTCATGGTTATCACTTGGCATTCATATACTATTAGTTTGGTTGTACATGACTTTGTAACCAATTTCTGTATCACAAGTTCACGTTCGTATTAATGTTGCCCATATGCTCCATCGATTTACCCCATGAAGATTCTGAGTAGCCAACAACATTCATGCGCGTTCAGCTTACTAGTACACATTGATTCATTCAACTTTGTTGATTGGACTTCATAATTTTGGTCTAAATGGATATTCTAGCCGCGAATCTCTAATATCACAGCTTTATGAATCAAGTCGGCAAGAACATTTAAAGCCAGAACAGATGGCCTTGTTTGTTTTAATTAGTTGAGTAGAGTTAATTTTGGAAAGTACGCAATGCATTCCTTACCATCTTCTGATAACGTATGTTAAATAGTATGTTAGAAGAAATTTTTTGTAAGAGCGCAAAATTTTGTCCTGGAACTAGTATAAACCAGACGTCATGCTGTAACTTCTATCTACTACGTAATCGGTTGAATAGGCAGAGAACTAAATCCGGTGTTT
Source organism: Paragonimus heterotremus (assembly GCA_013368495.1). Taxonomy (NCBI): domain Eukaryota; kingdom Metazoa; phylum Platyhelminthes; class Trematoda; order Plagiorchiida; family Troglotrematidae; genus Paragonimus; species Paragonimus heterotremus. The sequence goes on along the minus strand of LUCH01000630.1, from coordinate 184,735 downwards.
CATATGTTTCGATCCAACGTTTTCACTGCAGACTGATTTCAAATTTTTGTCAGACTGGTGGCGACTTCGCGGACGTCCGACTTTCTGTTTCCTTATCAAAGAGGATATGGTCAAGTGAGTGTAGTCTGTTAACTGTGTGTATGAATATCTGTCGATTTATGAAACCTTTCAAACCAGAACTTTCTACTGACATCGTGTGTCATTTTAGTAAGTTATTGTGTTTCTAATGTTATCGCACTCAAGCATCTACATTGGTCATGTAGCTCTTTCGAGACCGTCAAAGCAGAAACTGGTCTCTACCGGTTGTCAGTCATTGGATCTAGTTCTATTTTCTACTCGACTAATGACACTACTCCATCGATGAGTCGTTCAGCGCTTCCGAACTGGCTGTGCGCTTTGTTCCGTCAATCCACAACGTAGACTGGTCATCACGCCGCTAGATTCTTATGGGATTATCCGAAGTTCGTCTGCCCTTGTGTCAGTTATTCATTCAGCATATTCCTCTTTTTTCGATTTTTGCTTGCTGGCCAACCTCCGTGTCTTCTGTCCTCGTGTGTGAATGACTGCTGTAGATTTTGCTGATGCACATGATTTTAATTTGTCTTTGAGAATTTTGGCCTGAATCCATTCCCGTCAGTGTTAGATCAAACGAGTTCTTCAACGTATTACATTATGACATTATTCGTAGCTTCTATCTTCCCCTCATCAATACCTGTTCCTCGGCTTTCTTCAGTGACAGGTGAAGTGATAAATTTGTCAATCTACGGTCCTATTTGTCTATTTGCAAGAATATTCCTCAGACCGCTTTGTAAGTTGATTAACAGTCACGTTTCTGAGTGAAGCAGCGATCTGGTATCTAAAATCGCTTGGAGTAACTAATTCCACTTGACCTAGTTTGAACAGTTTATTACGGATGACTTGATTCAACCTTTCACGTGCAGTCACTTATTGATCAATGACAAATCAGTTCTCGGTTTCTTGACAGCGGTTCTGTAATAAACTGTAATCTGCCTTCATAGATTTCAGTTGCCGATGCCATACTATCTTAACGAAAGCCTTAGTGTTTTGTCATAAACAGATCCCGCACCAGTATTCTCGATCTTCGACCGAATATGCACTACATTGAGCTCGTTTCGATGTACTAAAGATTATTGACATGTGTCACTTCCTCACACCCCTTTTGTACGGATGGACACAATTAATGTCCAGTTGTTGGGTTGCGTTAACTCGAACCACAGGGTTATCAGCGCTCTGTGGAGCTTTTGTGGTCGTGGTCGACGCAGCGTTGGGCAAACTATGTGTTTGAACTAAAATAATGTGCATCCGATCTCGCTCTGCCATTTAAGGATTTGATTATCTAGTGCACGAGTTGCCTATAAGTTCGAGATGTTTGACCACTGTTGTTGACGTTAGCTATACCACAGTTTTTCTGTATGCACTTTGGAGATATTCATTCTCCCCCCCATTCGCTACCCACTAAATAAAATACACAGTCTACTCCAGTTGGGTCACATACTCCGTATGCTGACAGGGCGTCTGCCACACCACGTATCGTTCAACACAATTCCTAGCATTTGGAAGAATTCGCTAAGCAACCGAGCCATGTCGTAGCTGCGGGCTGTGAAGACCTTAACTGTTCAGCTGAGCAACGTTGAAAAATGCTGCCGCAATCGCTCGTTCCAACTCTCAGACATAGTATTATATCCTGGTTATTGGCCGACCACGTCAGCAGGATCACCCATTCTTCCTTTTAACATTTTCTTTTTTTATACGTTGTTATTTGCTCACTTATTTGTGATCGCTTGAACTCCTGTCAGGACCAGTGATGGCCCGAGCCACAATATTTGTAGACCCTTTTCAAGTTCAGGACACGTATATCTATGTAAGCGCGGGTTATCGAGTCACTTACTACTGTCTGCAGCTGTCTTCTTTGACAAAGTTTCCATTTCTTTATGAATCATCATTACGTCTTTCGTTTGGTGAGCCCCATGGGTTCTGTTCGTTGAGGAACTGTGCCCTTGGTCGAAAATTTGACTTGACATACCCGCTTCATTGGTTGTTGGCCTAACCGTCTTATCTAATGCCCGAAACTCGCGTTTTTTTTAATTATGGTTTAAATACTGCTATTAGTACAACCGAACTGTTGAGTTAAGCAGTTGAGCATCAATGAGAACCACTGATATATTGTTGCCTATGATGGTGAACTGTTGAATAGTTTCATGGCTCTCTACTCTGTTTAACTCATCACCATCTTCATATATCCAGTATACCTGATGTGTTATTCCCTACTTTATGTCCTCGCTCATTGTTATGCTTCACTTTGACTATTTTTCCTCAGTTGTGTGTCTGCTATGGGTTTTCTTCCTCCCTCTTTTCAGAGTTGCCGGATTCGGTCAGCTATTACGTTTTCTTGTTAGTATGAAGAATGGCACTGTGCATGGAACGCGCATTGTTCTTGGACGCGCACAGGTCAGCTTGTCTCACTTGCGAAGTGTACTCTTATCTGTCTTTAGATTATTTTGTTTGAAACTCGAAAACTTCATTACATCTTACTCTGTTTGTCTTTTCCCGTACACCAGCTAGACGAATATACTGGTGAATTTAGTTCAATTATATTTTTTCTCGGTGTCATTCCTGACAGAGAATTTCTTTCAGAATATCTAATTGCAGACTGAGGAAAACACAGTTGACGTCGCATTGTTTCGGCACAGTGCGAGGTGCATTGGATTGCTTGATGACCTACTTACCTCAGTGGGCTGTGTGCTTTGTCCCATCGAATTGCAACGTAGCTTTTTATGACTGATAGAGTCCGTGCTTGCAGCTATCCTTGGCTGTGACAATTTAACCATAATAAAGTGTCTTTGTTGCAAAATTTAAAACACAGTTCCCTTCATCCATTTAATCAAAATGGAGAGAAAACTTGTCACGACATGTCTTCTGTTTGTTTTGACATAATAGGGGAGGTATTTGGCGTGGAAAGTTGCGTCACATCTAAAGTTCACTCTGGATAAAAATGCTCCGTAGTCATTTTCAAAGCCTAGGTGACATTTGATGATGTGAAGCAACTCGGGTGCCGCGGAAAGACTGGATGTATAACGCTATTATATGCACAGAAACCCACTATGGTTGTGAAAATTAGCCATTCCAGGTTGTTTACGTTTTTCCAGATATCTGTTTTCGGTTGTCGCCGTCTCCAGTGCATTACTCTTATGGGACCGCAGCACCACGTGATCTTTGTCGAAGTTTTACTACTTGTGTTCGGAGTAACTCACCTGATCTTTGTGGCATAATTTCAATTCATCCGTTATAGTGGTTCAGGTGTGTTCTGTACATTTCTGTCCAATATTTTCTGCATCGAAGCTTGTTTACACTTGCTGGATACGATCGGAACCTGACAATATGATTAGCATCCTCTTTGGCTTCTGTTCGCTATCCTTGCCACCCTGGTAGATTCTAGAGCCGTAAAACGAATTAGCGGAGAATTGGAGTCATTAACATAATTTCTTTCTATGTCCGTCAACTATCATATATTTATATACTTATGTGGCCACTAGTTTGCAATTAGTTGCTAACAGAATAGTTGCTGTGGCTATCACTCCAAATATTGTTGTTTCCTTTCTGCGTTTCCCTACTCACCCTCTTTATTCCCCTTTTCGTTAAGTTTTCAGTCTTCCTACCGCAAACTGTTCGCGGGCATTTGACATGTTAGGTTCCCTAATCTCCGGTGGTCACCTTAAAGATGTTATACGTAAACATGAATTATGATGATAACCAGGCCCGCTACGTCTGAGTGGCTATGAGCTCTGTTACTTTTTGGTTTTGAATTGCATTCAGTTTGTTTGCATATTAATTTGTAGTGTGTATACTCTGTAACATAATTATACGACCACCTCATCTTTTAGCCATAATTTCCTTAGCATCAAATTGACGCATCATTTTTCATAACGAACTAATGACTCTTGTTAGAAAGCAATCTGATTTTTGTGTGAATAGTTGTGTTGGAAAAGAACTGAACCAATCATAATTTTGCAAAGGACGTGTCCTTGTTTAGTTTCAGCATCTAGACACCCCTCTGGCTCCCTCATGCATGCTTAAAAAAACGCTAATTCATCCATCTAGCTATATACTTTGTCATGTTTACTTATTTGAGAAGCAACTTAACCGAGCAGCTTTTATTCTATAAGGTTGAGATTAGGACAGCTACTCCGAAGAAAATAATCTCTGGAGTCATTTAATTCAAGCGAAAGTTCGAACACCGAAGCACTCCTCGTTGATGTGAAGGCTAGTCATAATACTTATTGTTTGTCTTACTCTGACAAGTTTGCTCATCGTCTTCTTTGCTTAAATCGAACAATTTACTTTGCCCTTCTCAAATAGCACATGATAGCATCTCTTGCCCTTGCGCGCTTTTTGGTATTTTTTTGTTTACTTAACTACGCCCGTTGGAACGCTAAACGTTTCGTTCTTTTTAAATGGGTCAATTCGACCCCTTGCTATTTTACATGGACTGAGTAAATACAAGTCGAACTGCTGGTCGCATGAGGCTTGACCATACCCATATCATTGGCAAAGCGGCCCAACAGCTTCAATACTGACTAATCAATACGGTATCCTTCATTTTTAAAGCACTGCATGTCTGCGTGGCCTGCTAACTCTCCTGGTCAACGCTTCAGACCAGTGACCACGTGGCCGTCCATGATGGTCGTACGATTTTATGGCAGTTGTATTCTCATTTGCATCCTATACAGTTGATTTTTCATGAAGACCCTTCAAACGGTATCTAACCCATTGCTCTCATCTATTACGAAAAACTACTAGACAAGGAAAATATTGGTGAGTAGTAGTCAATGATTTCTGTGATTTCAACTTGGAGAGAAGTCCTAGTCGAGGGGTCATCGATTGGAGTTAACAGACAGTAACTGTGTCTCCTCTCGAGGCGATCGGGCAACCTGATCATTACTCACAAGCGAAGGTGGTTTAGTTTTCGCGTATGGTGATTCAATCGTGCCTAAGGTGCAGTGGTCAACGAGGTTGCCTCATGAAAGTGTGGTCGGAGTTCTAGTCCCCGAAGTGGCAAGGATATGCGCTACTTACGAGCTCTAATAAGAGTGAAACTCGAGTATAGTGCTTTTTTCGAGGGTAGTCGACGGGGAATTCTATGGGAACGCCACGGTGGTCATCAGTTGTGACTGATGTTCAAGTGAAGTGAAACGAAAATCCTCTAGTACTCATCAGTAATTACGACATTCATTCATTCACAGCTGATTAAGCAACAGGCTAACAAGTTGTAACAAGAACCGACCTTAAATATGGTGCTCGACAGCTACTACGGGAAGGCTGAGGATGCCCAACAAGTGGTACCAACATGAACTGGAGAGCAATATAACGATGCTTTTGTTGGAACCGATCTCAACTGGTCTCTACTGGACTGTGGTTGTTTGTAGGATGGGTAGCTGCAGAAAAGTTTTACTTTACCCGCATCTGCTGAAGTAATGTGGTTCAGTTTCTGTTTGAGGTTACACGAATAAAACCTTTTTTGTGTTTTTTGTCAAATTAGCTTTCATCATGCTTGAAAAAATTAACCTATTGTCCCCGACAATTTTGAGCACTATCGTCAGCAGGATATCGTATATTTCTGACCATTATTCGAGGTACGGTCATTTGTGTTATTTTGCGAAAACACAGAAATCTCACACTTTCAACCAGGTAACCAAATCTGTTTCGTCAGTTACTCCGGGGAGTACAGTCAACCAGCAGTTGAAAGATGTTATTCAACTGTGACCTCGTGGTACGCTAAACCCGTGCTTGTGGTGGAGAATGACAGTTTTTATGCCTCCGGTAGACCAGAAGAAATCCCCTCAAAGTGCACATCATTTAGTGAATACCCAACAAACTGAAATCAATAAAATGCTTTGAAGTTGAAAATCATGACTTGAACCACAGTTTTATTGTGGCCTATTCAAATAAAATAGAACACCTCTCTCCCTCCTGAAAGATACGTCACTTTATCCGTCACATTTTGACAAAACGTCTTCATATGTGGATTACTTTAAACATAAAAGAGACAACTTGGATCAATCAGTAAGCTTAACTCGAAGGATTTTATATGAAA
>LUCH01000630.1:164072-178523 GCA_013368495.1 Paragonimus heterotremus | reverse complement strand
TTAAACATAAAAGAGACAACTTGGATCAATCAGTAAGCTTAACTCGAAGGATTTTATATGAAAAATGATGAAACCCTTGAAACCACTCCTCCCCTAAATGATGTTAAACGACATAGGAAGTAATATCCAAGTGTCTTCTTACAATGTAACAATCAGTTTTAATAATGCAGTAACTGAACTCAATCAAACTGACTGACTGAGAAATATACTAAAAATTTGCATTGATCTCTGGTTAGCTGATCCGGAATTTCTGTATTTACAGGTGAAATCAAGTAGGCTACTTGATACATGCGCTTCTGCCTTCATATTGTTTGTTGTGTCGGCAGGCAGTTGAACTACACTAACAGTACGGGATCCACAAGGTTTATGAATTTCAGTGGCAGTAAGAAGGCCTTTGCCGGTGTAACATCTTTGAACAGGAATTTCGGACTGACCTTGAACAGAGCGCAATTAAACACACGTTTTACTTTTCTTCAAATGGATTTAACGACATATACTTCCCTATAGATAGCTAGTGAAACAGTCGTCCTTTATCATTAGAAAAAACAAAGAAGCATGCGATTAGATAGGTAAAACCAGAGTGCAAGGGGATAAAAAAAGCACACATTGAAAAGGTTTGAAATCCACATTTGCCCCTCTGTAAAGTAGAGTGATCTGAATGAGCGGTCAAATATAGATGTGAGCGGATATTTTTATCTTACTACTTCTACTAAGTACTTCACAACAGGTAGACTAAAACGCTGAATTCTGTCAGTCAGTGCATGATTACTACAAGGTCCGGGCGATCGTTCTTAGCCACTGAGGCCCCTTGCAATGTAATGCTCGAAATTCCAGCTGCTGGACAGAGATTTAGAAGTAAAGCGTGATCCCTGTCTCATTGGTGTTGTATGCCACACATGAGCAGCAACCTGTCGACAAACACCTATCGACTATGTAGATAATATGACGACCTACTAGTAGTTTTAACAAAGTTAAAAAAGCTGAAAATAGTGCGAACAACATTTTCGTGGAGTAGGCTTTACCTAGTAAAGGCTATATGAACGGTTCGGTCGGAGCACTTGAAACCTATTGAGAAACTGCTAGTTGTATTTAGTTTAAAATTAATGTATAATTAATCAGTAGTTTGGCAGATCCGTTAAGTTGGAAAAGACCTAATTTTTGAAAATCTGAGTTTCTGTTGGATTCAAACAAGCGACCGGAACGACATTCACAATTGTTGCAATCACTCTACCAACTGAGGGACAATGCCATGCAGGGGGCTCAGGTTCATCTGGACGCAGACATTGGTCCTGCCCTTTGTCGCATATGGAATCCACCAAATGATTTACGAGATTTACTGTCCCGGCAGGATTTCTGAGGCGGCTCACATCGGAATCCACCAACGCCACCGTTGAACATCGAAACTGTACTAACAAAGCGTATGTTGTTAGATTTTTAATTTTGAAAACCCAGTTGGGGAAAAATCTAGGCCTTGAACATATTCGGACCAGCAACAAGAACGGCATATCGAAGCATAGCAAGCCCCTATTAGCAGTAAAACAAACTAAAATGCGTTTGTACATAGGTCTAATTTAACAAGAATGTCAGCGACAAGTGCATGATATGGCGTACGGTAGTCTCCATTTTGATTAGGCGATTACTGAAATAAGTTTCGTGACATGTTAAAAGGAACTAAATCAGCGCATGTGACGGGCTTCTAATAAAAAAAACCCACCATGAAATTCCGGAATAAGAAGGGGATTTGTGCGAATTATTTTCCTACCGATTGTCAGGTTAAATAGAGTTCGGTTGCCTCAGTGTTAACTTATTTCATGCAGGATTCAACTATTCGGACCTGATAAACCAACCAGATCGTCAACGGGAACGAAAAATTTTAACGGTGTAGAAGACCAGTTTCACCGACAGACGTTTTTTGCCGATAGATAAACATTGGATTTATGGATACAGTCTTTCTTTCTTGTAGGCCTTTCAATACCATCCGTAGCGTACTTCATAAGATCGTTTTCTGTTCGAGCGTTAAACAATGCTTGTGAACAATTTGAGTTATCCGCAACCTTTCTATCAACAAGTTTCTCAGTATTTAAACGCCAGCTTACAAAACCCAGGTTTATATCTAACCTCTATCAGTTTAGTGAGAGTTGCAGTAGCAGTTTTGTCGACAAATAGAAGCTGAATTGATGAAACCTTCACGATTATTTTGTAGTTTGTCAGTTGGTTCTGCTCAGTTTAAAAAACTTCAGCTTTCCCAATGCATCCTTACAAATGGAACTCCCAATAGACAGGAAGAGGACATCACACAGAAAAACCAAAATGATATTCACTGCTTAATCAACAATCATACTTAGATTGGCGGGGGAGAAAATACGTGAGTAAATTGTCATGCAGCCTAAGGCACCACTGCTACTCAGCGCAGCATCTTGGTTGCTTTTAGGAGAACACCGCACACGTTTGACCGCAGACCAATAGTACACTACAATGTAGAATAGTACCGTTTAACTAGGCGGAAGTTTTCATATTGGTCCCATTGAGAAAAAAGTAATTTTCATCGCACAGTTGTTAGAACTTGTTAGAAGTGCGCGTCTCCGTAGAAACTTGAAATGCAATTCCGGCTGGTTTGCATATTTGACGTGCAGTTTGACGACTACCCCAGTGACATCACAATGACCTTGGTAAAAACATCATTTTGACTTCCAGGTTCAATAAATTCCGAGCAGTGTTCAAGCAGCTTGATTACCGAAAAAGGTGACACACCAACTGTCTTCTTAAATTTCAACAAATAACAACGTTTAATAGGAGGAAAGATAATTGTGTGAAGTTCACCAAGGTCACGCTGAAAATGCCACTTCAGTATAATTCGACCAAATAATTCATGCCGTTTTTTGCGAACTATTTGGGGCAATGGGAATTTTTCTGGAAGCATTGATCGAAGTGCAAGCCCCAAAAACTGCGTATAAATTTAAAAATAACAAAAATTTATACATTGCGTTTGAAATTTAAAAAAACTATACATCCATATGAACTTGTGGTGACAGAGTTGTATCTTTCACTGTGGCAAATACAACTGAAACCAGTTATATTTATCATTGTGAACTTTCATGTAACATTTAATTGCTTCGAACTTTTTGTTAATAGCTGGTTTTCTATCTGCGTTTAAGACATTCAAGGATATGACTTGTTGTCTCATCATTTCAGATTGATTGACAAAATTAGCCGTTTCATCTGGCTTTGTGGATTATCGTTTGAATCAATATATCTAGAGTTCGATGCAAACGGGATAACTAAATGAGAGTAAGAATCAATAATTTTGCGGACACGCTTCATCGTGGCAGGAAAAACAGGACCGTACCAAAATAAATGTAATTACTCCATCTTTAACACGGCAATTGAATAAGGCTCTTAGTTCAGTAACCCTGGTAGTAACCTCTAGTCGTTTTTATTTACATCTGATCGCCCCGGTATTATCTCAGTCCACACACGTTCATGAAAATGTGTGCCAGTTAAGCAAAGCCATGAATTACCGGTGTTGTTACCGATGAGGATGATCCTATTGATAGAGCTGTTTTCTGATATTGCCTGACGTAAAGCGGATGTCCAATTCGTCTGTTAAATTCATCTATGTTTTATCTGTTAAATATCAACCGCACAACTGGTTATTTCATCTTTTCGAATTCATTTGTCATTATCAGTGATGTTCCACATAACTGTCTATTGTCACCATTTTTTTAAACGCCACCATACTGAAAATTCTAGAGGCGGCGCTTGAATGTAATTTCTTCGATAGTGTCTATCTTTTCCCAGGTGATAATTTTCTTTGTTTGCACTCATGCCAACCGCATTCACCTAGACGACACAACGTGCTCTATGCGTATTGGCAGTATTTATTTGTCGTTGAGAAGTGTGTGTTGCTTTCAAAAGCGCAATCTATCTGTTATCATTTTTGTTTCTTTTACTTGTGTTTGCTTTTGATAATGGTATAAGATTGGGATTAATGTTATCGTAAACAATTGTGGCAACGGATGGACTTGATTTGGCTTCAGTTGATATGGTAAACGAACAGACTGAGTTAACCTGTTTCCGTTCTGATCATAGTTGTATCAATGATCTCTTCAATTTTCGTCGATCACTAAAATTTAAGCGCTGCTAACAGAGATAACTGATGCGTGTTTTCGTAGACATTCGTACGACTCTCGGTCTGGTTTTCGGAAGCATAAGTCTGATAAGTTTATTTGCAAATAGATATCGGATTGGGTAAGCGCCTTCATGACTTTGTTTGATCCGGGTTTGATTGCTCGTAGTGTTCAACAAGGTGACTCGCTGTCACTTTTATTCTTGGACTTTGTCCCGGTGGGCATCATGTGGACCGTATTGGTAGACAAACATTCCGATAATGTCTAAATTTGTCCAACTGTTATATTTCCGGTTATACCAGTAACATCACTCCAAGCCGCAACGACTCTCAGGACGCTTGAAACAGGTTGGCGATATCAGTTCGTCCATAATGGGTGTGTTTCGTCTCTGAAAAGTGTTTTGAAAGTGCAATTGACGAGGGTCCACGCTCATCCATGATGACGGTGTGCTAAAACTGATGACCAGTTTTTTCTACCTGGTTGGTTGCTTTAACGTAAATGGAAATGCGAGTGATGCTATCTGCAATCGCATTCTAAAAGCCAGCATGACCTTTGTTGATCTGCGTTTTCCTTCGCAACAGAAGAATATGAACCGTTCTACGGAATGGATATATTCTGAATCTACACGCTCTGCTTCGCGGTGTGTTTGTGAAACGTGACATACTTGAACGGAAGGTGTTCGCCGATGATTCCTGTTGGTTGCTTGTGTGCGGTTTTCCTTGTACGGCGGGATCGCCGTGTTAATGGCGATACTGTCAGATATCAAATCTTCACAAGTAGGAACCTGAACATGTTCACGTACAACGCGATCTCTCATCGCCAGCTTTGTTGGTTGAGATGTTTTCTTCATATGTCACACTATCGTTTGACTCATCAATTCCTAGTCGCAACGCCCAAGGTCACCCTAGAATGGCAGCGTGGCCTGCAGACAATGATTTGGTACTGTGGTACAAAATAACTGACGTTGGGGCTTATTTCCATTATTTCAACGCTTCTCCTCTGTTGAAGACCCAGAACATCTATGCGTAGTGACACTGTCCGATGTGAGTCAGAGTTGTAATCAGTGAGCGTTATGTAGAGAATTCCTCATCTACCAAATACACTCACTTTTCCTTATTCATTTTTTCTCTGGTTAACACTATATCTATTCCTGCTTTTGGTTGCATTAGATGTATGCCCACGTATGGAATGGCCATTTGAACAATGAGTATGTCTTCCTAGATGGCAATCTGAGCATTTGCATTCGTAATGCGACCTCCTGTCATAGTTTTCATTAACCCCCGGACACTTGTAACGTACTGTCTTCTGGCTTTACTCGTAGAGCATTCTTTCCGATTCTCGTGACCGGTTAGAAATAGTTGTATCGCTCTTTTTAATTGCCTGAAACGACTGCTGTTCGACTTAACACATTTCTTTTATTTTGAAGTCAACAGCACTTGTGATTGAGGACGTTGTCAGATATAGAAATGAATCGTAATCCTTGGTATCTCCATAGAAATTCGTGTTATTTTGAATTCGATATTAGCATAATAGACAGAAGCATTCAGAGCATTGGATTCTCTTAATGTGTTTTGCTGATTATATAAAAAGAGGTTGTGAGGTGATTCGGTCATTTTGTACAGTCTGATCGATTGCACATGTGAAAACCGGTAGGGTTTATATGCCACTCCAAATGAACTCAACACAACTTAATTTGAGGCGATAAAAAAACATGAGATTACATTGTCTCGATCTTTGTCATTACAGCGTCCTGCTAGTTGTCTATACACGCTGGATGTTAGGCGATCACGATCAATAGTGAATGCTTCAACAAATCCTAATGTACAAGGTATTCGATTGCACATCCAGTTGTACACTTAGGACGTTCGCTTCAGTGTTTTATAATGAACTACACATGAAGCTGCTACTATCAAGCTATTCCAGCCTAGACAGTACAGACACTCGGAGTCCCCAGATCCCATAATGTGTTTGGTGGCCAACGTCTCTACCACTTTTCGATTTCGGCTGTTGACCTCAATATCAATTGCTACATATATGTATATATCCGACAATGACCATTAGGTGTATGTATGTGTATATTGACGTTGATTTAAGACTTAAGACGACAATTAGCTTTTCCACTGCTTGTGTCTTGTTGTTCATTCGAACCCATGCATACAATCTGGCTTGTTGTGCGCACTCTAGAAATTTGTATCCAGCGGGTGTGTGGAGCATCTGGATTTTTTGCCTCTGTGGACTGCCACGGGTGACTATTTCCACCGTCTGCGCGAAGTCGAGACCGGACGCTCGTTTCGCAGCTTGGACGATTTACCGAAGGAGGTTGGGACGATATACGCAGGTTCATTGAAGGTCAAAAACAACACTAGTGTCAACGTACCGAGCGGTGCGGAAGTGGTTCGGATTATGCATGCCATGGATCGTAGTGTACGTGGTTTGTATATGTATGTATGTGTTTCGTCTTTATCTATGAGCACCATTTCGGCTGTTCACTTGCATGAAGCAAATATGGTTCATTTCAATTTGTCAGTTTGAATTTAAAGTCGGTCATAAATGAATGGAAACGGCTATAAATGTATTCTTCTCCATAAGAGATGATTATAAAGCTCATAGTCCAGCGAATGGCTCATGACATCGTGTTGAGTGCTTCGAAAATTTTGAGGTTTGGCCTGCTTATGTTGACTGATAAAGGGTGAACCAAATCTATTGTGGAAACCGTCAGAAGGCGAGTGCGCGCTCTGCTTCGAACGAACCTAGACTTTCAATGAAATGTTCGGTATCCACCAGATGAACTAATCCGAAGGGTCAAAATCGAGTGAACGATGTTTAGCTCTCGTTGGCACTTGATGCCACTTAATCTCCTCAAGATGAGGATGTTGAAGATGTCCTTGAAATCTTGACCTTAACTGGAGCATCCACGATGAGCAAATATGTTCAACTAGTAAGTTAAGCAGTTTCATTTATTGTTTTCCTATAAACTGCATGTCCTTAAAGTGATACCACAAAATTGCATTATACGTACCCCTAGTTTAGGACTATGCTGGTCACCATGAACAAGATACAGACGCAACCTAGGCGGTCATAGACTTCTTTATCATGCTCTATCTTCCATTCTTAAGGATTTGTGAGGTAACAGGATCTTTCAATCTTAACGTTGTGCCGAGTGCACTGGATATTTTGGATGACTAGATCCAATCCAGAAGATATATTACTCAATGTTGTTCATGAGTATCTAGCAGAAGGTGACCTTTGTAGTTGGCGTGCAGTGCCTTAAGTTAATCCAGTTTATTTGTCCGGACTGGTAAGAAGTATCGTTCCCATATAGCCCGTGTATAACAATTTTAAACTGTAACGGTATAAATATATGGGGTTTCTACACGAGTCTGTCATACGGACTTGTGTGTCTGCCATCCTACATGCAACCGTTCGATACGATATATAATCGTGTCCTGTTCGAATAAAGAATATTGGTGGTTTCTCTCTTTCGGTATGGTTTACCGAAACCAATATTCACAAGGCGACGATAACTTTACACGGAGTTATGAAATCGAAGCTTGTTTCAACTCTTCATACTTCTGAAATTCGTAACGTGTATCTCTGAACCCACTGGCTATCTTGCTGGCGATTATTCTGTCACTGACCTTGAGCGCAGCCTACACCGTGGAGCACAACATCTGAACATTTACGCCACTTTAACGCACAAACAGTTTTTGTCATCATTGTACTAGGGTAGATTCGGGTGTCAAACGCAAGGTCACATTGACGCCTGGTTTCACTTCGGACGCACTTACACGTTGGACTCGGCATACGTGCTTTAGGGAATACCGCATATCGAAAAGCAAACGCAACCTGTCTGCTCTTGCATGTAAGCATTTTAAGTAGCTTATACTGGCAAAAGTACGAAACGGCCAAGAAATGATTATTACAACCTTGAAAAATGTGACAACGGGCTGTGGATAATCAAGACAGACTGACTTATTACAAGAAAACCCGTCCACTAGACATATTTTGTTAAATAATTTGGTCTTCTGTGTTCGACAGTGTTGCTTTCACTACCTGTTTCCTCTCTGTCGACTGCTTCTGTCAGCCGGTTTTCTTATTTTCATCTGATTCTGTGTTCGTCTGATTCTGACAGCGTTTTCGTCAATGCACGGATGAGAAACTTATCGAGCATGTGTTCTATCCTAGTGATGACGCCTACAGCCTGTCTAGTCGCGCGGCGGTCTTGCATGAGCTGTTGGAACGACATGGTCTGGATCACATTGTAGTCACATCGGACCACCGTTGTAGCGTGCGCGACTGTCTTATAGACTTGTCTCGTGTGGCCGGCATACAGCAAGCTTGGTAAGCGCAAGTGTTTTTACCTTCGTTTAGGGAAGATCCACATATCCGACTGTATCTGAATATCTAACCTCTTCATCTTCAGGTGTGTCGTGCGCTTGTGTGCTGCCTTGTTGGCTCAGTTTGTAAACAGTTTGGCTCCCTCCTTGTCCATCATTCTGGTCTGCGGGAAGCAAGTCACAATCGGTGTGGCTCAAGGCCCTGAGATGTTGGTGAACAAGCCACTGAACCCGGATGAATTGTACAAAGTGCTTCGAGAGGCTGTCTATCCACACGACCAGGTGCAGTTCTCGTTGCAACAGGAACTCATCCTGTGGGTGAGTAGTTTGCTGACGTCAGACCAGTACCTATTCAACGGAATCAAGTTTATCCGACTTGGGTAAGTATCTAAAAGCAGAATATGACTCTTAGTTGTAACTGCACAGCCGATACCATTTTCCAGGGTTGTTTGTATGTGACAAACGTGCTTTTCAGTTCAGTATAGTTTCATATCACCGAACTACACGCAGCTTTATCATGGTTCTGGTTGTCACGTCATTCGGTTGGTTTGTAAGAACTCATGCTAGTGAAAAATATTGAGACACTAGAACTGTGGAGACATGAACCACTGGTCATCAGTAATCAGCGTAAAGGACGTAAATTATCTTCATATTTTGGACCATGGGTATTTTTGTTTGGTTGTTTCCGTAGGGTGGCTTCTGCACGTAAATAATGCTGAGGCTTGAAACCTGATAGCTGACAGCAGACTCAGTTACTCCATCTTTTGGGACCTACAGGCTTAGTGATTATACCATGTATTACGAGCAATGATGATTCTTGATACTCTGCGGTCGTTTGTACTGCAGAAGATGGCTGACCCTGGAAATGCCACCCGAAGACTTCCATTCAGCAGCCTGACCTGTAAGGTAACAGGAAATTGCATTCGTTTAAGGGACCCCAACCGGATTCATTAAATCACTTGAAAGTAAAGGACTGGGAGTGCAGTAGATAAGACTGAAGTCTGTTGTATACAGGTATCAAACTTTGGAGAATTACTGTACGTTTTTCAGTCGTATTGAATAATACACGGGCGGTAGCGCTTATTCTTTGGGCGATCTAAGTTTTTCAAACCTAGGATGTTGTATGCTAAAACCGTCTGCGATAAGTACCGGCAGATTTGTAGTGAAATACGCTCTAGCATAAATTATTTAATGTCCGTTCTAGCAAAATTCAAAAGGGAGGTGGCTGTTCCATACTTCAGATCTGTCAGCTACCTATCTGGTACTAATCCAATATCACTTAGCTTCATTGACCCGTCACTTCTCGATACAGACTTCACCTCTATTTTGTATGTTGTGAACGTCGTTTTATCTAAGTTTCAAGCTGAATACTTACTATGTTTCCCTTACCTACTTCTAGGTGGTTAGTTGAGGCGATGAAGCTACAATTGGAGTATGAAACTGTTAACGAAAATCGTGAGCACAACACTGATGATTCGTCCGAAACGCCCACCTCCTCGACATCAGGATTCGATTTGTTTTCGAACGTAAATCAACGTAGCCTTGGTGCATGTCATTTGTACAGCCTACCGCCCTGCATGGTAAAAGATCTTTTGTTTCGGACACTGCGTGCCGGACAGTTTTATGGACAGACTTCATATACTGACGAGTCGTTCACTAGCTTCGACTCTAAATCAGAATCCGCAGGTAAATTAACGTGTTTTCTGTCCTAGAATAAAACAATAGGGAGACATACATATTGTGACATTTTCTGAGGTACCATTTCATACTCTCTTATAGCAGATAAACATCTAACCAATTTTTAAACATCAGAACAACCATACGCATCACAGTGTTGTGCCGCACCTGTGCATATATATCAATCCAACTTCCGTTCACACCGAACTGCTCGGCCTTCAGTTACGTGCCATCACTTGACAGACAGGGACTTGCACATTGGCCCAGTTCCGTCGTAACTGAATTTTGTTCCCATAAGCGCTGCCCACTGATTCTACGCCCGTAAATTGATCCACACGTTTGATGGATGCAAATCGGTCACTACCTTAGCTGACGGTGTTTCTTCGTAGATCTAGATGGCGTATTACGAAACTGAACAGTGGGAGATGACTGAAAACATGTGGGCTTACAACCGAGTTCATTAGAACATGAAAATTAGCATTAGCCAGGATAGACGTGGTTTCAAGAAATACAGCAATCTTCTCTCAAATAACAACCATACTCAGTAACCTTCGAATTCCCTTTTTTGTGTGGTTATTGAGAAACAGTGAAATTGATGTGACTGACAGTTGTTTTATCCAGAATCTGTAATGTTTCAACATTGTGCACAGTATAATACATTGAGACACGATTAAGTACTACCAGTCTTTCTGTTAGAGAATCCTTTTTCTTCGTCCGAAACCGCCTCCGTCCTCGAGAAAGACGATTAATTTAGTCAGAATTAGCGGAACTATCCAGAAAGGTCGAGAGGTAACCTTTGTTAGTTTTTTACCTGTCCAACCTTTATTCAGCTTTGTTCATTGTGGCTTAGTGACCCTAACTGTTTTTTCTTTCGGCAACTATCCTTCTATTTTTTGATTCGAGAATGTTTTCAGGTCACTACGCACCATATTGATACCTTGTATTTCTCGCCTTGTCGCGCACGTTTTTGGGACGGAACAAAGCTGTTTTTGCACGCGTCTTTTGGCTTGTCTTGAGAGCAAATACGGAGGAAATCGCGGTATTTTCGGGATCGCGATTTTTCGGGTTAATTATTACAAGGAGGAGAGTTCGATTTCTGCCAAGCGCACTACTATATCGAGGACGAACCGGCCTACCTTTTCGAGGATTTACAACAATGTTCGCTACCGTTTATTCACATTCTAATTTGGCTTATATTGTGAGGACAAACCGATAATTGATTGCTTGTATAAAGGAGCGTGGTTAGTAGGGCCTGGAAGCACAATGAAGAACGTCGGATGTCTTTGTACATGCAGACTCATGATACCGTGCTTCGTCGATATCCGTATCTCATAATCCATACATGGCACAGAGTCAGGATTTATACAGTCTTTTCTGTGATTTCTCGACACAGGTGGAGATGCATTTTTAAGTTTGCGGAGACCCTTAGTATTGGGTGCCACGGCCTCGTCATGATACTCGTTTTCAACGTTGGGCCTTACTCGAGCGATATGACTCGAGCTGCCGTTTCTTCTAACAATAGTCCACAAAGTGGCAGATCAATACACTTGTACAAATGTCTACAGATTTCGGATTGTATAAATTGAACATCACTCACAGCTGATTGCAGCTACCGTATTCCTACAGAATTTTACCGTAAGCCCCTTTCGAAAAGAAGCACTGCACTCGAGTTTAACTGTTGTTAGGACTCGTCAGTAGTGCGTATCTTTGCCATGGCTAGGATTGGGACTGTGGTCGCGCTTTCATGGGACAGCCTTATCGAAGGCTGCACCAATGGCTTCACGTCAGCCACGACTGCTTTGTCATGCGCAAACGCTCAGTTACGTTTGTTTGGGAATAATAGTCAAATTGTCAGACCGCCTCATAAGGCGATACACTTCGTGCTTTCGCTGTCCTTATTGGTACTTCGGCAACAAGAATGCAAGCTAATGAGATGTCACTGCTGGGGTAGATAAAGCGATTGACGTCATCGAGCAGGCTGTGCGCAAAAACGGGGATAGGATTAGTACCAACCCACTCTTGTAAAAATACCTTAGCTTTTAAAGGTGCTAAATGCTCATTCATACAGACCGGCCTTATCATTTTATTGGTTCAACGTGATCCGTATTTTCACTGTGGACAAAGCAAATAAGTCATTGTCGCCTACATACTCAATATTAGCCCGCCCATTGTTTAGAAGAAGCTCCACTCGTAGATCCTCTGAACCTTCGGGTACTTCTTCCAGAATCTCATGTCACATAATAGGAGAGCCTAGGGAATGATGAGATACTCGTACCGAATGTCAGTTGAGGAAGAAGTTCTCGGGACAGCTGTCTATCAGTGCGCACTATGTGCTGAGAGCAAGTACACAGGAACTTCGGCAACTGGGTCAGGCCCAGAGAGTATGTTGGGCCAATGAATCGAAAACGGTCTGTAGATCCACAAATACCACGACCGTTAGGTAAATAAAGAAGTGCTGGTTACCTTTTGTTTTGCTAATGCAAGGTTCCTTTGTTCAAAATGGTGATGTGTGATTCCCTTCTCAACGTGGGCAGTTTGGAAATTTACCCAGGCCTACGTATGTTCCTTCACTTGTACAATGGTAAGCACTGGACGATGTTGCGCCATTCACTCTTTTCTCTCTACTTAATACAAACGACATCGATAGTATTATCGTCTACTTTGACGGATGATCCTCCTTCTGTGTCAAGTAACTCCGCAACCTTCTCAATAAGCTACTGTCTATAGGCACTATCGATTGGCTTTAGATGTTCTGCATTACTTTACACTGTCTAGACGAGATGCTAACGATGATCATAATGGGCATGTCTATTTTGGCGGCTGTGACAAAGTACCGTTCTTTCTTAATGCGTCACCGTCATATCGATTGGATTTCATTGTGTAATACTTCTCTTTCCAGAAGAAGCGCCTCTGCTTTCTTGGAATTTGTTGTTTGTTTAAGAGAACACTATATTAATCAGTCCCGTGTTCTACCATTCCTTATTGCTAGCCTACCTTCGGTCCCATCTCTCTCCCTGTCTAAATTATTCTATAGATCATTGTTCCTATTGCTGTTAACACGTTCGAAATTGGATACTCATTCCCATGTGAAGACAGTGTATCAAATGTTACCTGGAAGATTATTCAACTCTTTCAGGAGAATCAGTTGTTTTAAATTTGTCTATAGTTGTCTTGCTCAGATTACTGACAGTCTGGTCGGCTGTACACAGTGTTTTGGCTACGAAAGCAGGAGGTAAACTGTATCCATATATTTGGCCTCGACTCGACTGATTCAAGTAGTACCGGGACAAACTCCAAATTTACCTTGATCTGTTTATTTCAAAGATGCTCACGTGACAGCAGTACTGTTGAGCTGTGGTGGCTGTGTGTGCAAGCGTGTACGAGGCCAAGTTGTTAGGTTTTTCCCTAGACTGAATGTTAGCAAGCCTACCCTGCGTGTTTAACTAAGTCTTCAAACAGTTGTTCTCGTCGGGATACAACAACACTGAGACAGTAGTGCTATGTAATGTTGTTCCGAGACAATAATCCATTCGGCTAACTTTCTGTGACCCATGAAAGCTTCAGCGTGTCAGCATTGAACTATTTACATCTGTCTATTGTAAGCCTGGTGGTTGCTTATCATCGCTGTTTTACACGAGGTTCACTGTGTCCAGAATTGATTATTGGAGTGATAACTTTTTTCATTCGTCATAACCATGACACCGCATGATTGCTCTCGAACGTGATGTATTGTTTCAAACTTACAAGACAAATCGTTGTGCGGTGATTCAAAGAGGTTTAATACAGTAGTAATTAGTGTATTTAAAAAACACGCCACACTCGCATACACAGCCATGAACCTAAGTAGATGGCTCAAGCCATCTTTCACTACAGAAGTGACCAGGAATGTTCTAAAAGAGACTGTCAAAAGGAACGAAAATAAAAACTCCTGAAGTATGCTTAACTGAAATGATTAATAACAGCGTTGGTCCAAATACCCTATTGACTATGGTACTCTGCCAATTTAAATAGATTTCTAACCAGAGATTCTAGAGTCTATGAACTCTGCGACCGCGTGATCGACGCCTAACCACTCTATTAATTGAAACGGTGATAGTCTTTAGAGTCTACATTTTTATTTTTTCTCCAGGTGGTTTTGTATCCAATGTTTTCGACACTGTGCGCTGGTGAACAGCCATATTTCAAATTGAACATCACTCACAATTGATCGCAGCTGTCGCATTCCCATAGACTTTCCATTCGGCCCCTTTCGAAAAGAAGCACTAGACTCGAGTTTCGCTCTCATTAGAGCTCGTCAGTAGTGCATATCA
>LUCH01000630.1:83116-157644 GCA_013368495.1 Paragonimus heterotremus | reverse complement strand
GCATATGGAGGGCAGAAGAAATATGGGGTAAAACAGTAGGAGAAAGTCGAGATCGGTTAGTAATGTCACTGTCAAGAGAGCGATAACTTCTGATACTTCCAGGTCGTTTATGCCGCGGTAGAGGGTTGACTTGAGGGACCCCACCTCGAGTTTCTGACTCAAAAGTCTGACCTGTGAGACAACAGGATATGGGGTTTTCTTGGGGTACCCTGCCAGCAGCCAAGTGTTCGAACATCGAAGATGACAAACTTAAGTTATATCCGAGAGGCAAACCTGGATTTGTGTCGTTTATATAACTATACCACTTTGTTGTTGGGTGTACTATGATGGCGGCTGTGACCTCCTCTGCGGGCGGTAATTGAGACAGTTATCTGACATGTGTATGAAAACGAGAATTTGGGTTACTACGTGAAGAAAAAGTTAACAGACAGAGAAGGAAGGTAACAGGCCCTCAGTTAAGGCGGTAATCAAGAAAACATCGCCAACATTATCCACGTCGGTCAGAATGCCACCTGGAGGTGAAAACCTTAAAGTCTCTATTACCGCCCTCGACGCTTAAGTAATGGATCAGACATTCCTGATGAAGTCCACTAGACGTTACGAACAGGCGGGATAATTGTTCATGGGTTGTCACTTTTCTTGCAAAGTGTGTATATAATTATATTAACTAATCCACGTACTTTTTTGGAACTGCGTTACGAAAGATGCAGTTCCAGAGAGCGTTACGATTGGGCGGACCGACGGTAATTTATAAATGCAAAATTATCACAACATTCAGTTTTCTCGTAAGGATAATGGTGATCCAAAACCCATCACAAGGTAAACATTGAACCTGATAGTGGATCAGAATCCTACCTGTTCTCAACAATCGCGACTTAGTGTGTCATTTATGGACTAAATATTTTTTTTCGAAGCCACTGCTTACACAGGAAAGGAAAATTGCGTGTCTGTGTTGATCTATAGTTGTGTTTCAACATGTGAATTCTTTAGCAAACGGAGTATGCCCCTAAGCAGTGATTTTTAAATCCCAGTGATCTGTTTGAAGTCGAGCTTGAGGTTTTTTAGTGTATACATTTTCTGATGCCGCTAATCATCTATGGTTGTTTTCAATCACGTATCTGGATTAACAGCATTGGATTTTCAACAAGCAGACAGCGAAACGAACTTTTGGCAATACAGATCGAACAGCTTCACTCACTCAAACCCTGTAAACTGCTAGGTTATATATTGTGATTGCCAGTCTATGGCTTTCTACCCTTCACTTTTCTCCCTGCCCACTCGAGTAAGATACATGATAGGGAGACGAAATCTCGGGCAGCTGTTAATAAGCTAGGAACCCTTGTTTCTATTAGTTCCTCAAGTTAGAGGCCTTACTACTCACGCATTTTCTGGTCGGGAGTTTTTGCGGAAATGACGACTGATTAGGTTCAGTGTTTAGCTGTGTGTGGAGTGGCCAGTTATTCAGAAAGATCATTTTACTTTCACTTGTAATTCGGTGGCTTGTTCGCAATTTGCCGTTGGTGCTTGCTATGCTCTCCACGCCATTAGTTGTGTCGCATGTTCCTATTTAATCAGATCGTACGCAACTCAAGGTTTAGAATGTTGTCATCCGTTCTTGCAAATCCGTGGTTTATTTTCCTTGTTTTTTTCCATTGCCAGTCACTCCGTCTCCTGAGAACCCTACCAAAAACCGTCGCCTTCGTCTTCGTCGAAAACAAGTGGTCACTGCGTATCCTTCCAAAGAGTCGAGATTGTCTTCCGGTTTGGACAAGTGTCTGGGATCACAAGATACAGGATTCTCTAACGCACTTTTTCAGCGTCAACTAGACGGTTGTTTAGGTCGCGTACCAACTACATTTTATCAGTCTCTCTACACAATTTTGGAACGTTCGCCGCATGGTGTCCTCATTTGCAATGAACGTTTGGATCAGGTATGACTTATTCGATACCTCCGTTTCATCGTTTCACACGGACTGTTTCAGTGAAGCTGCTTATGAGTGGTACTAGTCTTTAGGACAAGCGGTATCCAAACGTCTTACTTCGCTATCCGAATCTTTCACAAAATTTCACACTCCAACAATGTGAACAAAAATTTTGTGGAAAAACATATCAGTAGAAATTGTCCTCTTCAGTCAACTGTTTTTAAATACCCCGATGACCCATTTTTCGTACAAGTCAGATCGTGGATTTTTTTGAGACTGAACTTCGCTTAGATCGTTTTAAAGAGTAGTTTTGTTAATGCTTTTAGTCTTGATTGTCAATAAACTGAGCAATCCTAGTTTGATGGACCAAGTTGTAGAAAATACTTATTTGCCAAGAAATGGCTTGGCTTTCCACAAAATCTTGCGTCTGGTAGTAGCGTAAACTTTGTTCTTCGAATTTACTTTTCTTTGTGGACTGCTGACTTCTTGAAGTCCACTAATATCATTTTCAGTCTGTAAAACTGTCATGTCAAACGAATACACATCTTAATTTTTTTCTTAGCTGATCACTATTCTCTCGTACACGTAGAATCCTCTGGTGTTGTAGGCGTTCCAAATACTTCCAGAAGTGAACTCTAGTTCAGACAGTTTTTTCGAAAGTCTTCTTCATCTCGTTCCGTTTTCAGAATGTGAAGGTCTGATCTGGATACCTTCCCCCCCAAAAATTTTAGTTTCTTTTGTGCATTGGTCACTATAATAACGACTCATGTAATTGATCCTTATGTGAATGAAAATGTTTATCTGACCCCATGATAGTAACTTCTACTCAGCCTTGTGTACAGTGTGTGTCCAGTTTCGTTGGTTAGTTTGTCATACAGAGCACATGCGTGAAATTTCTGTCCATCCTTGTTCTTTGCTTTATTAGTATTCTTTCAACAAATGAAAAAATATCATCTCAGAACCAAGTGGATTTCAAATGCAACCAGCTGCCCGCATTCTTTTATCACGGTCCGACTCCTGGTGGCTTCATGCTGCAACGTCATCACGTTAAACGATGGCATGACACTGTCCTTTAAATCTTTCCATTTCGCGGCATTCTACCTAACCGCATTGTATACACATTGCAATACCAAGTTTTTGTTGTTGCTTTCGAAACCAAGTCTTTGGTAAATGAACGAATGACATTCTTCTGTCTTGTAGCAATTATTCATGCAATAAAACACTGGTTGCATCATACTATATGGGGAATAGTCGTCTTGGCAGGTTGTCAGGCTCATCTTTCTCTAGATTAGCCCATCAGGTTGGTTGAAACCAAGGGGCGCGTGCATTCATAGGTCGCTGCACATGGCTTGTATTTCAAGCGACACTTTCGTTGTCTTGCAGTGAATTCAGAATGTGTACTGTCTTTCGAGTTGTATGTAGATGAATGGACATATTTTCTTTCACATCAGTCGCACTTCATTTTACTGCTGTACGTTTTTTTTAATTCGTCATTAGCATCATTATTTCAGTGTTCAAGTGTCATACAACCAGGTCTATAACTTCCTCAGTTTGTGAATAGGCGTAGGAAAGGTGTTTTGCGTGGATTGGTAACCATCTGCCTTTGAACTCAAGTATCCATCAGCAGGTGTCTGCCACTTGTAAACGGGCAACCGAATTGCATTTATGATTAAGACGACACCTGGAAGACACCTCTCACGTGAATTATACAATCAACCTAGTTACAAAAATAGATGGTATTCTTACCTCTGAACCTGATTAGACACTATTCATTCCAATGCCTCCAATCGATCATAAGAACGCGTGATGTAACGTCTAGTCTACGAGAAACTGCTTATTTCCCTGTGTCCCCACCTTACTTTTCTATTACAGAAGCCAACGTTGACGGATATGACCGCGTATGACCTCAATTTCATTGATGAAGTTGAGAGGTTGCTCAGGCCGATTGGGGATCCAGCCTATCGGTCACTGTTCGTGGAAGCCGTGATGGTGATTGCGGTCATTTTGGGTCGTAACTGCGAACTATCGTTCAGAGACACGGTTGATATCAAAATGTTCATTCAAGACGCTATGAGTGCCTTTTCCGCCGATCGTCATGGTAGTGGGTAAGCAAGTAGGCTCTGTTGTCTTTTATCTCCACGTAATTCGTGCTGTTACGTCAATTACCAAACATTCTTTCTCCAGGCTTAACTTCAATGATGCAGTGAGATAACTACGTTTCGTATAGACATCTCTCCGCCGATGTTTTCCTCCGATTCGGCCTATTACCAAACACATCGTCTGATTCGTCTCCTCACAACCAGCGTAGGCGGACTTAGGTTGACTAATGATCAGAACGGGTTCTTTTTGAATCTTCCAATTTTTTTAGTCACTTGCAAGTGCTGCTCCCGTGGCATTAACACATCGCTCCGTTCGTCCCACTGACTTCTCACTTCTATTCTGGTTGCTATGCATGTAAACGGCGTGCAGTCGTTTGGAGACAAGTTCCTGTTCTGCTTGTTGTTAAAAAAACTACGTTTTTTTTAATCTTCCTTTGAGCTTTTTTCTGTATTTGTTCAACTACAATCGCTCAAGACACAAATCAACAGTGTGTGTAGTTGATAAGTCTGTATCATTGAACATCGTCAGGCAAATGAATCCAAGAGTGGAAGCCAATTGTCGTAATATATGGACAGACCTCTTTTGTCGTCGGGTATTGCAATAGTCTTGCATTAGCACTTTAGTAGGGAGTATAGTCACGGGTAATTGTGGCTTCATACATTGTTGAGTTCTCATCGTAACCCTTTTCATCGGTCTCCGCTTGGTTGCTTGTGTTTTCGTAAGCGCTGCACTAATACACTACCTAGTGACTTGTTGTAGTCCGGCCTAGTTTTACTCTGTACATACGAATTTCATCTGTTGGTGTAATTACGGTGAGTTTGTTTCAGGTTACATTAAAAACCTAAATGGGCTCCCGACAAACACATACCGCCAGTCAGTTTTCCCGATTGCTTATTCCATTATTTGTATGTCTCTGTCTATATCAAAGTGGTCCTCTGTTAATCACAGCACACTCCATTCGTCTCTCCGATTTGCAGATTATCAAGTGATATGCTGGACAGGTGGGTTTGCGGTTCCCGTCTCAGGGCACACACGCGCATATACTCATCTTTTATTGCATTCCAATCTGTTCGACTCGATGATTGGTACTTAAAATCAAAAGGGTTGTCGCATTCACGCCCTCGCTTCACATCTGTCGATTGAACGCTCGCGTGCCTGGTGTATATTTGCTTTGCTTTCTCATTATGTGACAAATGAGGCACGTTTACAGGTTTGCCGTTGTGGCTGCTGCTGTTGTCTTTGAAATCGCAAAGTACAACGCTGCTGTCCGTGTTTTCATCTTGATGGCATCTGTCCGATCGTCGTTTTGGTGAAGTTACCACTGATCTACAAACTTTAGAAACAATCGTTTGCAGTCCAGTTAACTGCATGTCCCATTCATTGCGATGACTTTGGTTTGAACATTTTTCCTACGCATGGCTCGTGTGAATATGCTGTCCCGATCTGGTTCCTCCTTGTGATCGACAGGGCCAATGCCTCTACGCCATCTAACTTCCACGCTTGTGGAGTAGTCTTTTTCACTTTAGAGTCACTTCGCATTGAATTCTCCATATACGACAGTCTTCGGTAAGCGAGTCGAATTTTATTTTTATGGTAAAACGTTGACGCCGTCGACAATACGCCAAGAATGTACAGTTGTCACCGTGCGTTAATGTCGCTTACGGCTGTCTGATGTGTGACTTGATACTGTGTGAGGGCATATGAACTCACTAATGTAATATTGGTTTCTGCAAGGTGGGTGCATGCTTCCGTCATTTACAGTTTCATAAATCGGGAAGTACGGAATATCAATTCCGCTATTTCCATAGTAATATATAGATATATATATTATTATGACACCATCCAGTTACAACATTAGTGAACTTTCACAATCAAGTAAGTTTTCTCACAAATCTCTTGTTTGATGCAACTGTGATTTTATTTTAACAAATAATTTTTTTTACTTCGCAAACCTGCTTTCCGGGCTTTCGGCCGTTAAGGCATCGTTCCTCTATTTGCTGTCGCTTTTCAGTCCATCTAGCCACCATTAATGATCTGTCTGATAGATAACATTCACCTGTTGCTTCTTCGGTGGGGGGGGGGCAGACGAGCCACTACGTGTATGCGACTAAAAAGTGTTTTATTCAACAAACTACTGGACACGATTAGGTACACTATTTTTATTTCTCTAGTGTTATTAGTTGGGACATGTGGACATCTGGACAATTCCACAATCATCCGCATACGTGCGTTCATCTTTTTGCTTAATCGAGTGTCTTTATTAGTATTCTTTCAGATTGTATCCACTTAGAGATCCAGAAACATTCCTTCTCTCAAAGGTGGTTAAATTTGTTGCTAGGGTTTGATTGTGTTCTCACAATTCGTTTCCTTTCGTTCAGCTATCAATTTATTTAGTTTAGGGTGTCATCAACTAAAGCAGAACGTCCTAAACTGGAGGCAAGTGCAGACAACCTCTCCTTTACATATGTCGTATTCGATGGTTTAAAAATGAGAAGCCCAAAGACCATGCTAGTTTAGTGACCTAATAGAATATGGAAGAATAAATTGTTTGGTAGACGGAAAAACCACTGAAAAGGCAAATTAAACGTCCTTAGAGACTTAGCAATCATGAACATTTTTCTTTCGGAATTGGCCGCCCAGGAAATACGTTGTATCCATCATCTAGATAGAACTAGGAGTCCCTCAAATAAATCTGTTGTAAAAATGAATTGTAAATTAACTACACGTGTTGCAAGCAAACGCCTGCGAGCGAGACGTCACAAGAATCGATGACTTGAACAATTAGCAACGTGCGCCGATAGCGAACACAAGATTCTTGCAGCAAGGATGACAAACGGCCGTTAAGAGCGACAAAAGTCCCTACATTTGGTCTCAAGCCATGCATCTTCATTATCGGAACTCGTGCAGCGTGCCCACACTTCGTGTTCTATATTCGACCAATTTTGAGTCCACAAAACAGAACATTTTTTCCATTAGAAGTTCACATATGACAGTAGTCTCAGGAAAGCACATTCTGTCTAAGATATTTCACGAAAATGCTGTACCAAGTTACTCATCAGAACAACCCCATTGTTAAACCCCACATAACGTGTCGCTAGAGACATCTGTTCAATCCTGAATATTCCGCAGTAGCTTTTTTTAAATTACTAAACGTCTGATTGAAAGTCATTACGAGTACACATTGTTTTGACAGCTCGTATCGTCGCCATCATGTTTGATATCTCTCCTTGGTCGGTTTTTTATTAAATCTACGGGTTTGCCAGTTTGAACTGAGTTGTATGAAATACTTAACGTGGTTCTTCAAGCTAGTTTCTGATGGAACACCTTTAGGACCAACAAATTCGGGAATAGATCTGTCCGTAGTATGTCTCTGTAGTTGAAACTGTTGACTCCGCGATCAGGGGAAATCAACCCGTCCTTTTAGTTGGTCAGATTGCACCACAAAACCGAACAACAGTCAATCTGTATTGTGAGTATGCTCAGGTTAACGTCGAACTGTTTTAGCGTGAATCCCCACATGCGTGCCCTTCCGTCCACCTTGCTTAAGCGAAGTCGCGATTCATCAGCTTAGATGGTTTTGCTGCACAATATACAGCGCCAGAGGAAACGTCGCATCACTAGCCGATGCTGTGCATTCATCCACGACACTTTAACCGTTCGTAGTAAACTGGAAACTCATCTGATCATTGTTCTCTTCACTATGTGGATTGGAATGGTAAATAAATGAGTGGTATTCAGCGAAGATCGTGCGATCGTTAGGTACTCCCAAGTGAAAACCAATGGTAACTTGCTTTGTCCATTGTGAGTGAGTGGATCTTCGGCCTGTTTGCAGTGTGTGGGACTACGCAACGAGTTAGTTAACCGATATCAAATTGCCACGCTTGTCCACAAGATTACAGTGTTAATATCTTACCTGTGTAGACGGAGTGATAGAAATTGTCCTGTCATTTTTTGTCCGGGGATGTGTCCTGGTTGTCAGTAAACAGACATCCTTACGAAGCCAACCGTCTGTATACTGGTTTTTAATAGGTCTAGTGTAAATGACGTTGACAGTATACTCGCGGATCAGTTATGCGTGTCAAGTACTGGTTAATTGTGGCTTTTCCTTTAGAAGTGTGATGGAATGGTACGCCTGCGAAATCTCTCAGACAAGCCATTCATTGCGAGTTGAGGTTAGTTCAACCCGTGCAAGAATTCAGTCTACTGGACAAATTGAGTTGGGCTGTTGTGCTCATTTCGCCACTGGTTTCAGCTGTAAGAACATTTTCTGGAAAATATGTCCGATTCGAGCTACTGATTTCTCCAGGCGGTTAATGTCGCTGTCTTACATGAGTGTCAAACACCTGTGCATTTATTTTGGACGTCAAATCACCCAGTTTACAACGTTACCCAGTTTAACAAACACATCAGACGCTTTGATAAAAATGCAACGAAAACGCGATCTTTCCTGACCAGTTGGTAGTAAAGGGTGTCGATCGTGGTAGATAACCAAATCGGAGGCGCGATTATCGCAACACTAGGTAAAATATCTGGACGCGGTGGTGAGTTATGACTAAAACTCACAGCGGGTGGACTGCGGACAACACGATCGATCGTACGAGCCATCATTCAACAAAATCGGATCAACAGGCGAGAAATGGCAAACAAAAAACCCACGTTTGAAAGCATCAGTCCCACATACAGAACCAGACAAAAGTGCACACGGCTTGCAAGTGGAAACCGCCGCTGTGTTATGGATTGAAATTCTAATTGATGAAGCGAGCGTGCGCGTGGCGTGAGAACGTACGGACGGCAAAGATTGTGCTTTATTGAACGACTTTTTGCTATAGTATGACCTACTAAATGTAAGTTATTCTACACCATACTATGGTATACATACTACGTAAGGCGTTTAGTTTAGTTTTTTAAAATGGTTTTCGCTTCTGTCTGGTTCTTGAAACAAAACTGAGAGAATACATTAACCATGAAAACATTAGCAATTCGTGTTAACAAA
The DNA here is from genome assembly GCA_013368495.1 of Paragonimus heterotremus. Lineage (NCBI taxonomy): Eukaryota > Metazoa > Platyhelminthes > Trematoda > Plagiorchiida > Troglotrematidae > Paragonimus > Paragonimus heterotremus. Next base: position 148,629 of record LUCH01000630.1, on the reverse strand, counting down.
TTTGAACTGATTGGGATGGGTACATTTTCTGTCTTTTGTATACTTTACCAGGGTCCTGGTCGATTATCCACCTATTCGTGATTCACAGTTTCAGACCGATTAGGATCTATGCAATAAAATGGGGTTAGGAAACATCTGAATGACCACGTTACCAGACATTCACTTTTCAAACATCAGTCTGTTATCATAAGTGTGAGGTATGTGTACTGAACGAAAACACGTTTAACAAACAAAAGATTATCAACAACAAACTGATTAGCAGAGAAAGGGTTGTGTCACACGGGCAAATGGCTTCAATCGGGTCGTTGTCTGGTCTACTATACAATCATCCCAACAAGAAGGTAGAAGCTTTCCTGCCTTATCACGAAGCAGCTGATTTGAGGGATGTTAGATCGTGTTGGATAGACATGTGTTTCTTTCTATCCACTTTCGTTTCTCCGTTGGTCCCACTGGCAAGATCTGATCACATACTGTAGCTGCATATTGTTGCATGACGTGGTTTTACTATGTATTTTTCAGGTCCTACTATGCTCACTAAATTGCTTGTGTTCTGGACTTAATTGACTCGTGTGAGTGCCCATTTACTCTTCTCTGCTAATTCTCAAGGACTCCTTTTTTCTTCCGTTTTGTTGTGGGATGATGATTAAGGCCTTCTCATCTGTTAGGTCAGTTGGGAAGCAGCACGGTAAAAAAAAATATATGTAGTCATTGGATGTTTCCAATGACCTCGTAAGTTCATCTTGCTTCATCGCCTATCTTAGTCGCATCTTAAATGAGCCCTGATGTGTTATTTGTTTTTCGAATACCGTATGAGATAACAAAAAAAACAACGTTCGACAGACTACCCATGTGTAATCGAAATTGTTGGAGCCGAACAAAAGTGATAGACAGTCCGCGTTCTGGATTCACCGTCTTTCTATTACTCACATCTCGACATTGATGGCTTAGGTCTTTTTATTGATTACTGACGGTTTTGTCAATCTCCACATCAACCTACAAGCTATTACGGTTTTATTTGTTTGGATAACACTCCAGGGTATCGCATGTGGTTGAGTAAAAATAAGTGTTCTACAGCAAGCTCGACAATTTTCTGAAACTTACCGTTGATGAGAAGTTATACTAGTGAGGTCGTCGATTTGAGTTAACAAGACAACTTGTGTATGATATACAAATGAATGTGGTTGAATGCGTTTCTGTGGTACTTCTTTCTTGCCTTGTGTGAAGGTAGCAATGGTATTATAACCACAATCGTGATTATTGGATATGCACTATTGATGCGTTTTAACAAAATGAAATTCGAATCTAGTGCCTGTTTTCGAAAGAGGCCTGTTGGGAGGTGAATGTGAATGGTAACGCTGTGATCACTTGTAAGTGATGTTCAATTTACAGGATTAATGACATGCACTTTATCTCTCATCATGCCTTCGGAAAGGGCCAATCTTGAATGTGAAGGTGACTTCCATTCAATCAGAGTGAGCTCTAATCTATCTAATGGGAGTAGGACTACATGATGGATTGTGCTATGGTGAACAGCCAAGTTGACAAGCGATTTGGGCGACTGTTTGATCGGATGATAACTCATAAAAAGCCTGAAACACTGTGACTTCATATTATTTAGCCGTTCATGTCATCGGTTAATTTGTTACCCTAGGATCCACACAGGCTTACTTTTCTATTTAACTTTCTGAGACTAAATCAGAACTCATCAGTTCATCTTCCAAACTCCACTTGATTGCCCATTGTTCACGTTTTACCAGTCAGCATGCTGAACTCTATGAAATTCTACTTACTGGGATCGCACTACGGTGGAATGAGCAGTAGTGCTAGACCTCATGCATGAGTAGTGTTCATCAAAGATCAGCACAGTGAAAAAGAATCAACAACAAATTAGTGGCTACTGTGTAAATGAATGTCAGTGAACACGTAACGAGTGTGATGAGGTAATGTACTCTACACACATATCTAAGGCGTGCCGTCTGAGTGCCTTGTCTATTTTATGCTTGATAACGTAAGTTGAATATCACTCATGGTTGATAATAACTTTCACATCCAGGTGTACTTCATTACTTAATGTTTTTTGAAAATGGTATCAGGTTTGCTTTCGCTGAGACGCAACATTAAGGAAAATCCCCATATCTTGACTAAGGGCTATGTTGTTCACTAAGTCGTCAATATTCTGGTAGACGTGACTGATTTACCACATCCGAACTTTCAACGACACTCTCCGCTCGACAACACCGGGAAAAGTCCTATGTACTTCAATCATCAATCCGGATAACCTGTGTATTATTGACATGGGAATACGATCGACCGTTTTAGCTGAAAACTTTCGGTCGTGCCTGATGTGAAGACAACGGTGCAATGGTCAGCGCGGTTGCTCCATAAAAAACGTGGATCTAAGTTCATATGTTGGCCTATTCAAAAGTGTGCACTACCGGTGAATTTTAACTTCAGAGCAATTCAAATTGAGCGTTGATTGCCTTAACGGAATGATTGAGGAGTTTATCCGGTTACAAAGGCTGCTATCACACTTGAGCAGTTTTCAATTTGGATTCAGTTAGTTTTGCCTCACATGAAATTCCGTCGCAATTCCCCACCCCCCGCCGCCCTAATTTGACCTTTCTCAATTGTTCTTTTAACTTTTGGTCATCTTTTTATTAGTTGTTCTTATCTGTAGTCAGTGGACACAATAAATGGCTGTTCAGTAGGTGAAGGTCCCTCATCATGCCTTCCGTTTAACCTGGGCCTGGACATACAACCTGTTTTTGTCCAGTCGACTGTTGTTGCGATTGCTCCGAGCCAGATAAGCTTTTCGGATTCGGGCGCTTACTGACACGTGTCCACAATTTATACAGGTATGCCAGCGCCATATAATCGACGTATCCTCCGCTCAATCACTTAGCAAATGAGTGCTCCCATTCAGCATGAACTAGTTGGACAACTATTGGTGGGATCTGCCTAAAAATTGAAACTGATGAATAACTTGATACATTTGATAATTTCAAAGGGACTCGATTACGAAAGACCTGGTCTTCGGCCGGACTCGAGCTAATGATAGAAACGATATGCTGAACTATGGCAAGCGCTGTATTAGCTGAGCTACGAAACCACGTCGAGTGCTAAAAAGGTTCAAATTTTAACTCGGTTATTCACCTAAGCCAATGTGTCCAAATGTGAGATTTCTGCACTTCCGGAGTGGCCTCGTAGAGCGCTTGTCGCACGTGGACATGTTGTTTCTGTTTGTTATCGTCCAGTCGAAGCCCAGATGTTCCCTCACTAAGTTTTTTCTAAAAATTGATAACCAGAAAAGGATAATCATTTGTGACAAGAGGACTTATTGTTAAGCCAATTGAAGATTTGTGGACTGACAACAGCAAGCCTTTTGCACAGTTTACATAACTTATTTACATCGTTTAAAGCTTATTTAACCATAGCTAGAAGATATAATAGAAGAAATTGTTCATGTGGTTTTCAGTTAATGTGATTCTGTGGTTATCCTATGTTGACTCGGTGGTTTACTTGTTTTGAATTGCTCGTTCTATTCGTTTATAATAATCCTTCAGCTGTTCGACATTTTGAATCAGATCTCATAACATCGAGTCGCGGCGAACTATGCTGATGGTGTGGCAATTTTTGGTGTCTACCACCGCCGTCTTTGATGACCTATTAATGGGTGCATCTTATTCTATTCTTGTGCTAATCGACTAATTGTTTATTTCATAACAATTTCCCTATCGGTGTAATTGGTGTATCTCGATGTGTATGTGTGTGTATGTGTTCATCAAACCATCCATTTGGCCGACTTTGAACGCATCTATGGTGGATTGTTTTGCTTCAAAGCTAATCATCATCAGTTTGACCGGCAACTTTTTTTTTATAGATTATTTCTTCATCTTTGTTAGTGTGTTTTTTACCTTGCATCCTACACAGGATAACGATTATAGGTCAAGCCTGTTGATTTCAAGATCTAATGTTTGGTAATCGCGATCGCTTGTAGTAGGGTCAGTTCGATCAATGATGAAAAACTGTGTTCAGCCTTTAACAACTGGTAGCCGACTGAATCGATGTGTTTTCTTGTGTGACAACGACTGTTTAGACGTGATGCCGTTTACCCTTGTGATATACTCATGTGAATCCTACATAAGTAATTTAGGTTATTGATTCTAATGCAGAGTATCATATTTCACGCCAACGATTTCTAGTTAAAACAGAAAAAAAGATCTTACGTGATCATATTGAAAACGGAAAATAGATTATCAGGTTAAATATGGTCGAAGGGAGCACTCGGCGCCACTTGGAGAGCACCATACATTTTGATTTTATCCTGTTTTCAACAACTTATTCACTGGTAGTTGTGTTTTATCCTTGAAATTCTAGGGAAAAAGCCAGTAATCTTTTTAATGTTCACTGACTTCCGGTCCTGTCCGAGTCGTACAAAATTTACACTATCCTACAACCGATGGATGGCCGTTCGCAACGGAAGCGAAATCACTCCTATTAGAACCTCATGGCCAAGCCCGCTGTTGTATCCTGGTGTAAAGGACTGTGTTTTGAAGCATGGTATACATTGCTTCTCGGTGAATAGTCGTTCCTAAGCCGGTACCATTTATAGCAGTAGTTGGTAACTTATGTTCAGTTGTTGGGCTCCTTTACCCGCAAAGTCATCCATTGAAGCTAAGATAACTGTGAAGGTTGATAACTTTAGCCATACACAAAGTGTCATCATCGGTGGTCGACATGGACAATTTGTGGAGGCAAAGGACAAATCAAGTTGGCTCGCTGACATGCGATAAGCGTTGGAAACGTCCTCGTGAGAATATTTCCAATTTTTGTGTTGACAGTCGACCGGGGTATTCTTCAGCATGTTATTGCCAAAATAGAATGGAAGATGTGAAATTGAACAGCTGCGTCGCTGTACATCACTTATATTATGTGACAATAATAATTCATTTTCATTCGGCTCTAGGTATGATGGTGATTTTATTTGACAATACAGTGATGCCAAGGTAGTCGTTTTGTTTTTGTGAAGATCCTATCTAGAGTGGGGCCAACGAACCCCACCTGTGGATCCCATAACAATTTATTCATCAGGTCCAATTACATCCGATGCAGTCGGTCTCGTATTCCATCACTTTTGCGGTTTTTACGGTGTTTTTCCTCGCATCGTTTCTGTCATGAGTGTGATTTGTTTATGATGATCAACTGCAAATATTTACACGTACTGAGTTGCCTTCATTGTCCTTTTAATGTCTTACTTATACAGTGAGTGATGTTGCATACGAAAGGTCAAACTCAGGGATTTCTATATGAAACGGAAAAACGGATAGTACACGGCTGTCCACTAGCTGGATATTCTCGTATCGTTCCTCCGATTGTTTAAACGTTCAGTACATTTTCTTCATTATTGCCATTTTTGGATTAAGCCATCCAGTTTTCTTGGCTTTGCTCAGATTTTAAATTTTCAGTCGGCACCATAACCAAGCAATGTGAATTTTTCCGTATATTACACATTTTTTAACTGTACTGTGTATCCGCCACAGAGCAATTGATCATTCGGCGCGTGTGGTCCGACGTCTATCTTGGCCGGAACCTGATGTGGCCCAAGCACACGACTTGGCCACCTACACGGAATTCACCGCCACACCAGCCAATATCCACATGGGTACCACCGCCTATTTGGCCAAGGCCACACTGGATCGTCTGCTCCAAGGCCATATCGATTTGTCCCATGTGACCAAGGACGCCTGCTGTGTGATGTGAACCACCTAGTTGACATTTGATCATCATCTCCCTCTGATCGATTTTTCTTTCACTTAAAAATATGTTCCTCACTGACTTAATTAATCAACTTTTGGACCTCAAGGCTAGTCTAGTCAATCCATTATCCCCCCCTGTGATTGTTCTACTGTTTTCTATTTTTCTCCTCCATGACCCAGCTTTTATTGTTCATGATTTCTTTAGGAACTTGTTTAGACTATGTCATCGGTTTTGGTTTCGTACTGCTTCGACAATTCTCAGATGTTTTCCATTTTCTAGGCACATCCTTCGGTTGTGCCCCCTATGTTCTCTTTGACGATATCAGTCTATTTCTATGCTGCAACACACCTTCGGATTACGTACCCTCTTCTTTTAGTAGAATTTAGTAAAATCTTTTGTCACTACAATGTTTCGGTTTGGTGCTTATATAAATGAGGCGGGTGCAGAGCAGCATAGCAAGTATTGTTCATAGTTTCCAATGCTTCGTTTCTTTTGTAGGTTCATATCAATATAGACAGATTAAGGTTGCATTTGATGTTGTGCTCAGTTTTAGTTCACTGTGAAATTTGCTCATACAGCAAGTCATCATTAATGCATGCACGTTCAATGATTCACCTATGAAGTTGATACATCTGGGTGTCTATATGTTATTTAATAAGGACAGCTTTATATCTGCGGTTGGTACTAATGCCTGATTGCCATGCAACCAACTCCAATCTAAATATGGAAGAAAGAAAGGAGTGAATTTGATTCACGTGCACGTTTACGCCATCAACACCAAACTACATGCCTTTTCGCAAGCAAACAACTTAAATACAAGTGAGCATCAGACGATGTCCGGAACTTTCCCGAACTTTTTATCATTCGCTTTCATTAAGTATTTCTAAGTGGTAGATGAATCGACTAGTTAACAGCGTCATTCAAACTATGAGCCACCATCTCTCAATGCCTGGTCCCGTGGATTGTTGGAATTTTGGGTCCCTATGTCTAAGACATGATAGGTGATCTATTAAGTTTATGTCACAGTAGGGTGTGGTCTCATCCGCCAAGTGAAGCGGGTTATCACATTTTTAAAAATTAGATTAAAAAGTCTGGATGTAATACGTTTAATAGCCGCAGTTCGTGCAGCCTCGAATTCGAAATCCGATCGTACATTGTACGAAAGAAAGTTACGATCGAACTATCGCGAATAAATGTTCTGGCCGAAATGTGGTCACGTATTTAGGGAGTGATGTGTATTTAAACGGTATTAGTTTATCATGTAATCTCACTCGATTGGGTGAACAATACGAGCGAAGCCTGGCGAATTCAGAGGTCCATTCGTCAAAGTTCCCGTTCGTCCGACTTTGATGTTGCGCTTCGAACCGTAGTCGATTGTCCGCCAACTTACTGTGTGCACTGCGATTGGAATTGAAAGTGAGTCTTCCAGACAGCAGTGGTCAGCTCTGTCGGTTTGATTAGGTCTCTTCTGCACAGTGCGCACCGGAAAACCGACCCGACGACTCATGAGTGCCAGGCCTTGGAGGTGCAGTCACTACGGTTTCTGGAATGTGTAATTTAATTTCCTTTGACTTCCCACTCCTCTTTCTCATTGGCTGAAACTGATCAGTCATTTCCTTATGTACCCGGTGCTAAAGTAACTCTCTCGTTGTTGACCCCGCCAATTCGTTTCAAGTATTGTTATGTAATCGGAATCCGAAGTTGCTTGTCTTCTCCGAAGTAATGTTAATCAATACTGGCCGTCCGGTCTTGTGTGTGCATAAACTGTTGAATCACGCAGTTTGTCTGCTCTGGAACTGATAACAGTCCTTCCTTCATGTAACCCCAATCGTTGATTGTTTCTATTGTTGTTGCTCTCTGCATGTCCTATATATTCCAATGTTCTGCGTTCGTGACTGAAGAGAGTAAACGAAATGTTAACATCTCGCGACGTATGTCTTCTATCGTTACTGGTGAAATTTAAATCAAACGATCCTATGATGGTCACGAGGGCTGGTTACTACAACCCTGCCAAACCCTTCTGGGGCTTTAGTGGATGCTTGCTTTTTTGCAAACCAGCCACAAATGGTTGGTCAATTTCAGCCTACAGCAGAAAGAAGTGTAACAACCAACGAAAGCTTTTAGATTTTCATCAAAGTTCCTCATAAGCTATGCGCATTGTAGAACACATCCATTTGTGTATTTCAGCGTCAAGTTAAACGTACGTTGTCTTCATGCCTGAAAAACTATATAGGAGGCAGAACAACATTCTAAATAATGTCGTCATTCGGGTCATTGTGTTAGTACTTTCTCGAAACCAAATTTGGTTACCATGGATGCATTATCAACTTCTCAAACGGACACCAGTATTTCGTCGTGAGTTGTTAGCCATCCGGCGGCTACTCTGACTTAGTTTTAATAAATGCAACCCGGAAATCTACTAATTTGGTTTTGGTAGATCTATCTATTTCTAGTCTGACCATACCAGCTGGAAAAAATCAGGATTTCGGTAGGTGTAGTCGTATATTTGTTCGGATTTTCTGTTGAGATAGTCTTGATGGGATTAACAATACTGTCCACAAGCCTCTCTCGTTTTCATCGACTCACGGATTGCTTAGATTTCGTCTTCCCTTACGGACACGCCAACACCGTTGACAGTAAGCCGGTCATTTCCCATGCTTAACATCCAGCCATGCCTGACGAGCAGTGTTTGTCACCTAACTGTCTGGATTTCTGTGTTTGCGTAGATGTACGTCTCGATTCTACTTGTGTGGTACCTTTTGTGACTAATTTCGTGCGTGGGTGGGTGTTGTATCCAATGTGTAAATAGATTGTAGTTCTGAAGCAGTGGGCGTTTTCCCCAGGCAAAACACTTGTTTGCAGACTTGAAGGTTTCACTTAGTCCCGCGTATCTGCTTAACTGTTCCATAGTTTCGCACCACTTTTTCCTCTAAATTTGCTTCGTGTATCAAACAGTGACAGGCAGATACTTTTAATTTTTTTTGCTTTTCCATGTTATAGGTTTTCGATTTCCAGTTAATATCTGAATGGCCAACGTAACCGTTTGCGTCAGCCTGAAGATGCTTTTTAGGGTGGTATTTTCTCGATGGCAGTTTAGACATAGGGACGACAGTTCTCGTTTTCAAGTGATTTTCCCAGATTTTCATCACTACAAATCTAATATAAGGTCAGAACCGTAACTCACGTGCACAAATAATTTCACTTCCTTACTCTTCTGTTTCTTATTTTACCACGGTTTCGTCATTAAGACAGCGTGGCTACCCCCACTGGTTCTCTGTCCTTGTACCGTTAGCTGTCGATCCAGTGTTGCTGACTAAAGGTTGCCGGTTGACGTAAATTATCTCGACTTCTATTAAACCTTTGGCAAAACTGTTTGCGCTATCCTTCTGCATAGAATCTACGCATTCAGTTTCGATTACTGTTTGCCCACATGGCCAACGGGTTAATTAATCAGAAGTTGATTCGATATAGAAGTTAAATGCACCGTTCTAAAGCTTGTTCGCAACCAATCAGCGGTGTCCAGCAACGGGTGTTCCGAGGCCTCCCTGTTGTTCAAATGACTTACTGTCGATTTCCCAGGATGTGACGGCGAATTGTCCGTAGCTACGCTATCGGTTCGTTTGCGCGATATGTTTTGGAAAACGTAACCAACTTTTTCAGTACCCGGTAGAAGTAAGGTTTCCAGTTAGTCTGTAGTCGTTATGAGAAAGAAAATATTTTCTAGGCCGATCGACTCACACAGTCAATGGTTTTTGTACTAGGACATTGGCAACGAGATGCCGAACATCTACTTAGCACGAATTTTCATTTTTATAATTGACTAAATCTAACCTTTTGACATACTTCAGCGACTCTTTGTTACCATCTAACTTGAATAGGTGATTTTAAAATCTTCACCAACCATTTTGCCAGTTTGTGTTAAGTTGAGTCAGAAATGCCAAAACCTGATTAAAGTCGCATCTCTTGCTTGTGAGTTTTAGAAACAAATTTCAGGCATTGAGTAGTCACCAGGTTTGAAAATTTATTTCAGCTGGCGATAGATTCTGCTCTTTGGCAAGTGTTTCCTTCATTGTCTAATAGACTGAACTTTCGTTCATTGTTGAGGCTTGATAACATTTTATCTACAACGCTCAGCTTAATCACTGCTCCCAAGCTTTTGTCTGACTTGAGGATTATGATGTTTTCCAATTTGCGTTCCTACAGAACCCGAATGTGACGAGTTGTTAGTGTATATTTGTTACGCAACAGGGTAAACAAACTCATCAGCCAAACCAATGGATTGCTTCTTGAACCGATTAAAATTGCCGAAGTTCGTATACGTTAATTCCAAGAGCTGCCCAATTAGGTTGTCAAAAGTTCTACAAATATGCAGTTATGCATGTGAAAAACCACTTCATAGCTCAAGTCTAACGAGAGTTCTCCCGGCTGTAGAAGATTGAACAGTACGAAATAGATGTTCCGAACGTACACGGGTCCAATGTAGCAAACTCAGCTTCCGATTGGATAACATTCTTCGAAACGAGCGGCAGTTGTGGATTACTGTCCAGTCTATTAAGTTTACAACAGCTGATAAAAATAATTATGTGGCACACTGATGACTTACTGATGACATATGGTATACGATCGTGTGCTTGGAGTAATTAAGTCAACCTTGTATAGTGAGCCTCTACAATCGAATCTATGGTACGCCGAGCACTAGTACTGTTTGTACTGAGCTGGTTCATGCATAGTGGATTGGGATGTCTGTGTGGGGAAGATGAATAGTCAGACAATAGTACTCGTGAGTAATCAAGCGGAGGCATGTATTAGGGCAGGAATAAACATGGCAATGGCGTCAGATATTATAGACACATTCAGCCGATAGTCCGATTTTGCGTAGCTACAAATGGCAGAGATTTGCGAACGCACTATATACCTTCGTTATGGTCGAGTATTGTGAGCTGATACAAGAACAGTATCCACAGTTGAAACAAGCAACAGTCTTAAGGACATAGTCACCGTAACAATGATAGGTGAGTCGAACTAACATATACATACATGACCAGCTTCGAATGTTGCCCGTTCTTTAAGTACTGTTTCAGAAACCGTTGAGTTGAGCAGCGTGTAAACTTCTGTAACTCGACGGACAAGGTTTATAACTGTTTGCCCGTCATTCGATATTCTGTCTCATGAAACAATCTTGCTCAGGCCTATGCTTATATGCAGTAACTAAGAAAATTGTATTGTTGAGTTAGAGATATCACGTTGATCGCCTTTGTGTTGGAACAGTGTTCATAGGCTCTAGTAACAGCAGTTTAAGTTATTCTATGAAATATGTAGTCGTCATTAAGAGACCACAAGTGACAATAAATCTCTTATGAAGCACGTGCGGAACCCTTCATTCCGAAGCAATGTAACAATCGAAATTGGGAAATTCGAATAGTGCTGAAAATCATGCTTTAATTGAAACATCCAACGCAAGCAACAAAAGGACCTCGTACTGGACGCAGTAAGTAGTTCTTATTCATAAGTCGAGAAGCCGCATTTATAGACGCACAGTAGCAATAAGGTCTGTCATTGGCTGATCATACTGGCACCTGCAAAGTCAAACTGTATTCTGAATGGTGCAATATAGAGCAAAGAACTTGACAACCAACGGGAAAAGTTACACTGAAGCTTCTCATCCAATGCTGATGTGGTACCCTAACGCGACATTTGAACTGGTCCCTTGTTGAGTGTTCTATTGTGTCTGAATTCAGGTAAGCGGTGAATCGGGTAAATTTCCAACACAACCTTCCCTCTTTTGAGAAACCTCTGCATTCGTTTGCCAATCGTGGAGATCTCGGCTCGTGGAACTCTTCCGGTGCAGGAAATTCTGCTTCCTCTACTGCTTTGTTTTTCTCTTCTCCACTTTGGTGCCTTTAGTCTTCGACGCGTTCTTTACACCTTTTCCCGAAATGAAATGAGCTGTAGGTGAGCAGAACAGATTAGGCGTTTTAGAAAAACCGGATCACCTTGCACATCCAGTCTTGATGGCTCTACTCTCATTCATTCTTAATTATATGAACACTGGATTATCAGGTTGCTTAACCGGGCTTGATAATCTTCTTTTGGACCATCCTTGTAATTGGCATTTAGGGAAACAGCACGGCCGGGTTGTCTCAAAGCTTTTAATTTCAGGATGGCTGAACCTCCTGACACCAAGAATCGTATTGGGATTAACTCATTATTTTGTGTGAAGTGCAGCTTCGTTTATCGGTAGTATACTGTGTACATTGAGGAAGAAAACAGCAAGTCTTAACTCCGGGAAGATGGTGAATCAGAACTATCAGTTAGAACGGTGTCTACGCATTATGAGGGACGTGGCACCAAGGCAAATAACGATGAACTGCTACCCAATGTATGTGAATGCACATCAGCCGTACAAATGAGTGTACGCGTTCGTTGTCTTACGTTTTCATATAACCTGTATGGGATTTCATGCGGTAGACCACTTCACAGGCCTGGCCTTTTTTCAGATCACAAAAACCGATGCATTGACGATCACCAGGATGAAGATACCTTGGCCCCAGCCTTTCGAGTATGGCGATGTCCGGTCTTTCCTGGAGGATTTCGAGGACCTAGCTGAATAGGTCGGGATAAAGACTGACCGTGGAAAACTGCCTGCCTTGTGGACGCTGGAGAAGGACTGGGCGAAGGCGGTGCTGGACTCAGCGCGAAGAGGCCCTGCGATGTTAGAATGGGCCGCTATGAAGGGGGCGCCAGTAGCTGCGGTTGACATCCCAGCCGAACGTCAGTAGGCCATCCAGCGGTTCAAGGCAGCCAAGCTAGAACAAGGAACGGATCTATGCGTGCTCGTTCCCACTCTACAAGGATCATCAACTACGAAGAAAACTGCTGATGGAGTAGTTTGTTGAAGGTCTCCCGATGGCGGTTCATGACAAAGTTCGTACTGCCCATATCACCGGTGGTTGGGCCTTAATGAGGTTGCAAAGATGATGCGGGGGTTTGGGAGTTATAGCTGCGTCTTACGTGGATACAAACGACAGTACGTACAAGAAGGCACTAGAATAAATGCAGAAAGCAGTGGAGCAGAGGGTGTTGCTGCCCTGAGAACGGCACCACGGATGAACATTCGGATAGGAAGCTGCTTCAGCTGTGATGAAAAAGGTCATTGGAAGTAGAGGTGCTCAACCGGACGGTTTATAATGTGTAAAAATAGTGTTCCGTTACTTTTCTTTTTGCGGGGTTGGTCAACGATTCATGGGAATGATTGAAAGGAGAGCCGTACATACGTGGGTTAAAATGGGTGCTAAGATAAAACGGTGTTTGGTCGACACGGGTGTGGCTATCCCGTTGACTGCTTGTGGAGGAAAGCGAAGCATAGAGCCGGCGTCCATGATGATCAGGACAGCTGGAGACCATAGTTTACTGTTTGACCGTGTGAGAGAATGTGGGATGCGTATAGGCAGCCCTATCATAAATTATCATTTTATTGTTTCCCCAGAAACCAGGCAAGTGATCCTTGGAGCCTATTTTCTCTGTTATAACGGATGCCATGACTGACCTGAAGCTCAAAATGCTGTCAACCATATATGGTTCCCTGACATTGACAAGATAGCATCAACCAAATGCGTATGGCCAAAACCCTCATTTGCATAGTTGCCTTGCTCCAGTCCATGGTTGAGACATACGCCCAGTTATTCACTAACGACGATGATCCATACGGATTCTGCAGCTGGATTGCACAAGAAATACTACCAACTGGAACATTCCAACCTCACGGACCCCGTAGGATAACGGCTCATTCGGAAGAAGAATCGGAAAGGTAAATACAGAACATGCTGGATGAAGGTGTTATTGAAGAAGCCAACGGTCCATACAACTCGGCCATCCTTCTGGTGAAGAAGTTCAAGGGAAAACACCGCTTTCATGTGGATTTTAGACGGCTGGATGAGGTAACACAGAACACCTTTGTGCCGGTACGGTCTGTCGCTAAAACTTTTGATAAGTTACAACAGGCGAAATTGTTCACGGTGTTGGACTTACGCTCCGGGTACTGACAGATACCAATCAAACCTACGGATCGTGAGGAAACCGCATTCACAGTAGGCAGAAGACAATATCAATTCAAGCACATGCCGTTTGATTCACCCCGGGCAGCATTAACACTTTGACGCCCAATGGTTCAGTTGGTAAATCGAGTGGATAATGTGGTAATATATGGAGATGATAATTTGATATATAGTAATTCGAAATCAGAACATGCTATTCACATAAATGCTGTCTTGAAACGAATTAAGAACTCAGGACTCCGGATTAACGACGGTAGGTCACAACTCGGACGATCATCGGTTGTGTTGATGGGACACAAGTTGGGTCAAGGTGAAACCAGACCCCTGCCAGAGAAAATACTGGCAATAAGAGAGGAGATGACTCCGAATTCTAAGCGGGGTACTGCAGTCGGTTCGTTAAAAATCTCCACTCCGTTACATCGCCATTGTACGAACACCTTCGAAAGGACAAGAAATTTGAATGGACCGATGACGCCCAGAGGGCGTTCACGCGAGCGCTTTAAAAAAGGAACGAGCAACAACTGACGCTGATGATTCCGAATACAAAAGGAACGTCCATTTTAGCAGCAGCAGTTATTAACTACTGATATTAACGTTCTACATTGCTGGCTACTTTTGCCAACTTATTTCTTTGGGATACCTATCAGTATCTCAAACGTTCCCTCAGGGCATGTTGTTTTACTGTTACTTTTGTCCAGTTGCAAGTTGCAAAACTATCCGGTTTCTCATCTAAATGAACAGTTCGTTAAACTTTAGTTTACTCTTTCTATTACTTAGCAAACGGTCACACAATCAAGCAACTCGATAGCAAACATCCGGAAGGAGCCAACGTCATCGATTGCCAAGCATCACTTGATGACGCAACATGTGATTGACTCATCAAAGTCATTTCGTGTTCTGCCCTCGACTCGAAACAAACGTTTGCTACCGTATGCCGAGGCCACTGCGATCAGACACCGTCACCTCATTTTGTGCGTACAAAAAAACTGTTTGTGAAGTTGATGCTGCCTTGGTAGCAACCGAACTGGTTTCGAACTTTGTACCTTTGTGCTTGTCTTGTGGTCCGGAATTTTGTACATTCCAACTCGCCTGTAATAAACACCAGCAGAGACGTAGTGAAACCTGCTCGAAAATAAGTTCTGTACTGTCAGTCTTTTTTCTGCCCTATTCGAAGTTTCTATTGATAATCTTTTGGTCTTAACTTCCGGATATTTGTGTGTATCATTTTTGTCGTTGCTTCCTTTGATCTGCTCCGATAACTTCATTGCTTTTTCTCACTCACTCTCTTATCGATTTCCGGCTGTCATTTCGCTTCAGAGATGTAGCTAAGTGCTACAGCACAGCCATCTAACTGGACATGTTCTTTGCCATTCGTGGTCCATTTTTTCCAGGCTCATGACTCTCGTCTTTTCTCAACTACACTATTGTGCGGGTGCACATACTTTCACACTCGTGTCAGTTAGTCAGACACTGCCGAAATTTATGTAGTGTAAACGGTAATATTGTGTACACAGCTGAATGACGGTCTCTGACGGTGAATTGCGTGTCTCTTCAATTAGATGCGTTAACATGTATGGAGTATAAAGCGCAATCATCAGTGTGTTGTTTGTTGTCATTATTGCTCCACCTATACATATATCGTGTGTTTATTCGAAGAAGTCAAATGATGAAACAAATGATGTATCCAGAATTTTGCATTATTGATCAACTTACGTCTGGATTTATCTAGATCTTGTTTCCAAATTTAGCAAAGTTTGAAAATCATTCTAGATGAGTAATTTACTCTTGACAGGAAACATATTACAAGGAAAGCCCTGAGTGGTATGAAGATTGTAAGGAACATTACTTCTAATATCGATGTATCTGTTGTTTGCCACTTGACAGAATGATAATAGACTAATGAAATCGGTTTATTGTAGCAACACAAAGCAACCACAGAGCAATCAACCCAACGTAAGGTAGTATGCATTATGTGAACAAGAAGAATGTAAACGGTTAGTTCCGACGGTCGATAACATGGCCGATAGAAAAAGTTATTGAGTGATAGGCACGTACACGACGCATGTGGAACAGTAAATGACGCATTACGCGTACGTAACTGTTACAATCTGATTGATACTAATGCTCATGCAGAAGATTACTTAAGGTCTCCTGTGTTTACATATCAAACCTTATGAGTCCTGTTGTAGTCATGCGTTGCTTCATTTCGTAACATGAAGTTACATCTATCCTCAAATCAAGTGTGACAAGGATAAACACTCGCATCATACTGCTCATGAGTAGCCACACGTAGACATGTATCTAGGCGAGAAGGTAATCGTGAAAAATACAAGACAGAACATTGAGGCGCACTCCAGCGAGAAGTTGTGTTTCTAATACAGAAACCTGTCAATGGCAGCTGTGGCGCTTCGAGATGGTAGTTATGTGCAAATGAGTGTTTTTGTCCCTCTTTTGTTGATGCGTATTTCACCCGCATCCATTTCTTCAATAAGCACAGCGTGTGCGCTCGCATTCTTTGCTCAAAACAGTTAGTGTCGTGACCAAGATTGAGAATGAGAACTCTGTGGCTGCAGTCGTTGGACCAAAAGGACACTGGGAGCTTCCTGGAGGATGCTGCTCACGCAGCCGCGATGTAGGGCGACTGATCGAAGCAGGTGGCCCTGTGGATCATCCTTAAGCGTAGACTGCCTGGGATGCAAAGTGGCCACATGAGGCTGGAATGCTCCACCTACGAAGATAACGATGATAGTGGGTTAATAGCCTTGCAGACTTTCAGTTCACATTGCATAGTTAAAGAGCGTCTGGCTTAGCCATGGATAAGATGCCCTAGTTTACTTATGTCACATGAGAACGGCGGCGTAAAAAGCCTTACGAGAGCTTGACCCGGATTAAAAAACGCATGTTGTCCGATCAGTTGCCACCAGCAGCCCGGGAATATATCAAGATTACTCTCATGGCAAGCTTGATGACGTTGATAGAGTTAGCTGACGCCATCCATCAGTTACTGGCTAAAATCGCCCTGACGATCGACAAGTTAAAATCAAATCAACCAAATGAGCTGAACGAACTTTGGGCCGCAATTACAAAAAAAAGACTGACTCATGAAGTGGCGGCTTTCAAGATGAGAAGGACGGAGAGAAAACCGTTTTGACGTGTGGTACAGATGCGGAAGATTTCCACACTGAATGATACTAATCTTTTTCGGAGAAAACTACATGAATGAACGTTTTCCCCTGTCGATTTTTGTTTCCAGAGGGTAATTCGATAACATGTACGACTGGTAGGACGGTGCTTGGGACAAAAGTAGGAATCAATGGGAGCTCGGACTTCTTTTTGATTAACACAAGAGTAGTAGTTTCCTTGACTAGGCAAAAGCCAGGGAAATTCGTTCGCGCATGTGCATTGGTTGTTCAAACAATGGGTGCACTGAATCTTAAAGTTACTGACCCGGCGGAGTACAGTGCTCAACTCGGTGGTTATGTACTCACATAGCCGTTAGCCGTTTCTCCTGACTTGAATCGGACTGATGTGGGAGCCGATTTTTATGAGCTGGCTGAATCTGTGATCGCTTTGAAACATGATAAGCTCAACTAAGTATGGATTGGCACCCATAAGGAGAAAGCGTAAACCATAGCTTGGATAAATCTAAGCGAACGAGCTTAAATCAGCTTCACCATGTGATAGTCAGTTACTAAATGAAGTGATATGCAAATTCAGAAAATCTCTCACTACGATGTTATGACTGGATTAAACATAAAATCCCCACCGACCCAAGACGATTTGGACCATTCGGTCCCAGAAGCACTTCAATGCATCTACAGCAGCAAACTGAGTGGCAGTGACTGTTGGGTAAGAGGCCTAGTGAGAAATTTCGAATACTATATCCACTTCGGACGACTCGACGAGATTACGGTTTGTAAAGTCGTGACCGTATCAGCAGTTTTCAGAAATCTTCGATAAACTGCAGAACTCAAACAAATTCACGACGTTAGACTTCTTACCAGGGTATTATCTGATGTCAGTCAGCAGTCCAATCGAGGTAAATCAGCTTTCACCGCTAGTAAAAAATACTATTGGTTGAAACATATCATTTGGACCGTTGGGTGCCTCTTTAACATTCAGACAACTGGCGCTCAAGATAGTGGAAGAATTACACTATATTGTTATCTACAACACCATTGAGACAGAGTGTCTGATGCATGTCTCAATCGTGTTGCAGAAGATTGCACAAGCCGGTCTGTGGACTGGTGGTCCAAAGTCACAGCTGACGAAACAAACAATGGTATCACTGGTTACTTGGCGAGGTCAAACCAATGCCTGATAAATTGGCAGTGATGATTGGAGCTAATTCGGTGTTAGCATCGAATTGGACGCTGCGACAGTTTCTTCATCGCGTTGGTTTCTATAGCCGCCTCATAAAAATCTTCAACGACCGTGTGAGTCCCGTATATGGAATAATCAGTTTCACTGGTCAGAAGAAGTTAATCAGGCCTTTTCCAAATTGTTGACCAAAAGGAATATTGGCCCCGAAGTTAGTACCGACTGAACAGAGCCTCATTGTCACAACTGGAGTGATTAACGTAGGACTTGAAGACGTTCTGAGACAGGAAGTTGGTGTTGTTGAATATGACAGACGAATATCAACGTCCGCTGAACGAACCCATTCAGTGACGAAGAACGAGTGTGTGGCAATATTGTGGACCGTGAAAAAACGAAGGCCATACATGCCGGACCAAAGTTCGTACGGACAACCCGACCACAGACACTTAGGGCGGATTAAATCAGCGAAACATCCCCGAGACAACTGACCAGCTTCTACCACGAGGACAACCTCTGGAAAGCAGAAAACATCCGAAGTGATGGCCCCCAGAGTGCACTGACCAGATCTGTGGTTGAATGATGCCGGAATTTTATGGCATAAACAGCGAGATGGGACAAACGTACTGGTAATACCAACTGAGTTGAATGGAACAATTTTGACGGAATGCTATCAGCTGGCTCGTACGGGACGCCATCAAATTTATGAACCGCTGTAGCACAGGGCTTACTGGGCAGAAAATAAAAATCATTTGAGCAAATATGTACTGACAAGCCAACAATGTTAGCTGACCTATTCTGCTACCTTGAAGTGGTGGTCAGGCCTCTCCATTGGGTCCAGCAGGAGGGTTATGCCGACTAGGACTTCGGTCCCGCGAGCTGCAGCCTTGTCAGATAAACCAAAGGGGAGCGGCCAGACGAAAGACAGATGCACTCATACAATTGTATGTCACACTACTGACTGTATAGGAGTGCTTAGGTAGTAAGGTACGATCTTGTGAGCATACAGCAGAACGGCTGTCATGGCTGTCTTCCGAATAAGGAAGAAGGGAGTTAGAAAAAGTACCCTCAAACACAGAGAATTTTCATCAACAGTTGGTTGTGACCGACGGCGTGTTATCCAATACGGTCTAAAAGTCTGATGTAGCATTGAATTCATTCACAGTAATGACATGCTCTGCACCTTCTGGCCAGACAAGCCATTTACTGCCATACGAGTCAGACTCTTGAGTCATTGGCTCGGTGTAGGGTACCCCAAGAAAACCCTGTATCCTGTTGCCTTGCAGGTCAGAATTTTGAGTCAGAGACCCAAGGTGGGGTCCCTCAAGTCAACACTCTTTCGCGGCATAAACGATCCGGAGGTATCAGAATTTATCGTTCTCCTGACAATGACATTATTCACCACCACACTTTCTCCTATTTTGCTTTCCAGTCTTTCTACCTTCTGTGAGCACCCGGGTGATTACTGTTCTCTAAAGCCCACAAAACCAGTCAATATTAGACCTTAAATATCCACGCTATCCAAATGTTGTATATACGTTATGTCAGTGTGTGGCTCTAACAGACTGCAGTTTGGCTGCTACCACAGATACTTTCTACGACGTCCTCGTTGACCTTCTGAAGAAGACTAATCATAATACTAGCAGGCGATTTTAATGTTTAGCCTGATGGTCTTTCTTCAGATATGAGGCGAATGAGAGGTTTACTTATTGTCCTGGCACAATACGCTGACAAGGACGAAATGCTAGTGCAACTGTACACATCCCACGGTCTCTATATCTCTATATTTTAATACAACAAACACTGTGTTTTATGGAGAGCACCCTGTGTCTCTCACTAATGGACACAACCCGATCACAAAGCAGTCGGTGTTGCCACTCTGTTTGGAGCAACCACCTATACGTACCCATTTTGTTTTGTCATTTGCCCAGGAGACATGCGCTCAGAAATCTAACATAATTAACTGACATTCGAGCAAGGACAGCGTGATGAACGCTTAACAGAATGCGTTGGGGAACAAGTTGTTCAGTTCGAGTCAGGTGATGGCCCCTAACACTGGAAACAAATCGCAGCAGCTGTGAAAACATGCCATGAAGAGGTGTGTTCCGACAAAGCTGTTCAGTTATGACAGAACAGGATTTCCGTCACGTCGATGAACCTCATGAACAAGCGTCGCTCGATCCCACCTGGTTCTGAATATGGTGAGGACCGTCGAGAACTTAAACGCAAGCTGACTAAAATCTTGCACAAGGACCATGAACACACTTGTTCGAACAGTCGAATCAGGTACAGAGTGCCTTTCTATCTTGGAATAATACAAGGCTTTTTTCTATGATCTGTGGTTGTACTGGTCGTCCAGTCGATGTAAGTGACACCACATGTGAAAAATAAGGTTTGGTTATCAACAGTCAATCGCGCCGACTTGACAGATGGGTTGAACATTTTGAGGAAAGTTCATCTGGCCTCAGCCAGACCATGCAGACGACGGAGTCCGAGTGATCAGTTATTACGTTTCAGACGTCCTTCCTTCAGAGGCAGAATTGACGCTGGATGTTGAGGTATTGAATGCCCCTGGAACAGATTGCTTTTATCCCTGTCTTTGCAAGAATGGTGTAGACGGGCTGATGTTAGAACTGACGAAACTCCTTCAGACGGTTTGAGAGACTGGGGTCCGATGTTCACATGACAGCAACATAGACGTCAGTCTAATATCTATCACTTCCAACCTAACTGTAAAGGTTAGAGTGACCTCATTCAAAAGTCCGCCAACAATCTGGTCAAAATTCGGTCAACCGAAACATCATGGTAGACCCATCACTACACTTCCAGTGCGTTCGTTTGTACACTCCGTAACTACCTTGTTAAATCTGTCATGTTCGCAATCAGGTCAATTATCTCTCTAACCTGTCATATACACTATGTAACGTGTCTTGACACTGGTACTCATTTGAATTACGAAGACTAGTGTGAACTATAAAAATAGCTATGACTATTTAGTAAAGCCCCAGCACAAAGCCTGATAGGAATTGCTTAGTACAGCGCCTGACAGGGACGGCGGGTTACGGAGCCTGACACGGAACACCGAGGATGGTTAGCGGTTCCAAACATGTCAGCAATATTAGTATTGGTATCAACAATACGCAACTTATTTCATTGTTTAACACAGCTATTGATCACGAACAGTGCTACAGTATTAGGAGGAATGATCATTCACTGCTGTATGGCGTACTGAACAACACATCCTGTTTTGATGCCGCCACACAAGCTAAACAATACACAGTTCTACAATGAGGACCTTCGTCTCCAAGACTTGTGCAGTTCCATCCAGCAAACGGAATACAAATCAAGGACTACATGTACATCAACACACCCACCTGTCATATTCCACAAGCCTCCACTGCCTCATTTAGTAATTTGCAACGACCAAAATCATTTCAACCATGTTATCTGGATTTTGATATATCAAACATTCTGTTATACAGTCTGTTATTCACTTATACTTGGTGCATTGTCACTTATGTTTTATATATGTATTCCTGTGAGCGTGATTCACCTTCTGATTATAAGTAAGTTCTGTGATAATACTACTCTTTGACCTCATATTACAGTAGCTCACTAGGCCCACGAAAATTCAGGCAAATGGAGAAAACCTAGAATTTTTAAAGACTCCTCTAAATCCAGTTTTTCGTAACAGTCTTTTAAACTGCATTCTTTGTAACGGGGATCCGGAGGATACGTCACTCTGTTGAAATCGTTGTATACCCACTGTGTAAGCAGAGGGAGAGTGTATGGAAAGTCGTCTTGGGCGTTTATCACTCCTCGTTGTTGATGAGCGTATGGGATTTGTTTAAGTTCAAGTTGAACACCACTCATATTTTGACGCAGCCTTTGAGTTCAGACAGACTTTCCAACCAGCATCCTCTAGTTGTGTCTGCCAGGAGTGTCCTAATTCCTCCTTCCTTTCCAATTTCGTTATAAAGACATTCTGAAAGGTGAACTTGAAAAATTCGGCCAGCTTGATGTTGAACTCCTTCCTGACACTAGTTTGACCGATAATCTGAAAATGACAGATTGGATGGTCAGCAAATTCCGCTGTCTGACTATTTAGGAATGATTGACTGGAAGCTTGTATGAGACCGGAAATGCTTTCGGCATTCCTGCCTGATAGGTCAGATCTGCTCAAGTCGCCAGCTGCACTGATGACTGATTCGGTCACCGCAGTTCTGATCAATGTAGGATGATACCGTTAACCCGTTTAGACACGTTTCTATACATTCGATCGAGGTGTTCTGTTCCACAACAGCAGCAGTTAAAGAATTTTCGTCAGAATAAATCGGTTGATGTAAATCAATCTCCGACCACACTTCTGTGAGGCCATCGCATTAACCAGTGCACCGTTGCCTCACTGACGAGTTCAAACAAGTGGGACAGTGGAGGATAGCGCTTTTGTTTGAAACGGTCCAAATAAAAAATATATAAGAACGCGAGAAACGTTACCGGTTGCCAGTTGTGTTCAAGTCCTATTTGATAAAAGTCATCTACTACCCACTGGTGAACAAAATAATGCTCAACATGCTTAGCAGTTTTTATGACGTTGATCTCGTGAGACCTCCTAGTCACGGTGTTGTCCGCTGAAGTTGACAGCATATTTACTGTCTACTCTCGAGACGACCGGGTTATTTGGGTATAACTTACAAGCGGAAGTAGTTTAGAATTTGTATGGCCTAATTCATTCGTGCCCAATATGAGGTCAGTTTCGCAGTTGTCTCGTGAAACCGCGACAGCAGTTCAACTCCAAACATTGACATCGATTTGCACTACTGACCACCTCCACCACCGGCGAAACTCGAGTATGGTGCTCCTTTTTTAAAGAGGCTGACTGAAAAGTCTAGGAGAATGCGATACCTTCGAGCGATTTCGAATGATGTACAATTTATTGGAATTCACAATAAGTGACTGGTCATGTACAGGTTCCTTATTCATAAGCTAATTCAGAGTGTGGCTGTGAAAATGAATCACTTCCTCAGTGATGCAGCTTGGAACACTTGTTTTGCTGACTGGTACAAAATTTAGTTCATTCGTTCATTAACCGTCTTCTTTGGATGAGTGAGACATAAACACAGCTTCCCTCTCGATACAAGAGTGAGATCACAAACCGGTGTGATAATCGTGCTTCGCGCAAAAATTCTGGCTGAGTAGCTTTCTCCCAGTAGGTTGTTATTAAAAGAATGAGATTTGACCTTTACCATTTTCCTTGCGCTTATTCTTCTGAAGTTATGCGTTAGAGAGCGGACCAAGTTCCGTTTTTCCGTTTTGGAGAGCAATGCATTAGGGGTTAACATATTGCCCGGTTCAAGATTAGTTACGACTAATTCTCCGTCTTAGAGACCCATCATTTACCTCCAGCTCGATGACTTATTTAATAAGCGGGTGCGTTTGATTGAGTACCTAAAAGAGACGTTATAAATCTATATCGGTTAGCGAAAAACAAAAAACCATCGTCTACACACTGGCGATATGTATTGAATGTTTGGTTTTTGGTGCACGTTTATTCGTGGTCCAAATTTTTCATAAAAATATTGGACAGTCCCCTTGTTAAGATATCAGCGCGGCGACATAAATCCATGTTAAATTTTAAATTTATGCCAGGTTTGCTTTTCAAGAATCTAGACCAAACGATTCTGTCTGATTCATTAATCTAGTCAGGAAAAATAGATCGCTTCTAACAGCAGAACATTCACAAATAATTGTTATTGAGTTGGAGAGACGATGTTTTATACCTTCCGCATAGCGTTAGCACATTTGAAGCGATCTTAGAAACTACAGGGGCACAATTTTCGGCGAATCGATCCAAAATGAACAGCCAGTCGATGTGCAGTTGTGTGACAGGGGAAATCGAACATATCCAAGACCGGTCTTAGTTTTGTATTCGTTTATAAGCATTTGGAAAGCAAACGACAAACAGAAAATTTGACATTTTAAATTTGTGTACCCGTCATCTAGGTTTTAATTGCTTCAAGAATTACGGTGGTTGCTCCGTACTTGCTTCTTGAAATGAACTTAGAAAAATCGAACGGTTGTTGTGACGGCGAAGTGTAGTCCGTGCTTTTGAACTTCTGTGTTCAGTTGAACACGACTTAACTGTGCACACTGTCCAGCTCAGTGTACGGTTCGGCAGACCATATCCAACTTGAGGACAACATCACTTTTTTCGTCTCAGATACACAAATTACCACCAATAAAGCTGGATCTGAAATGAGTAAATAGCAAAGAACTCTCAAGCTGACTGACAGTTGTACTCGGCTTTGCTAGCCTCATCATACGGAAGTGTTCGAGCTGTTTCAATTTGAGTTTGGGAACTATGCTTCCGTGACACATATATAAGAAACAGTCTGTTTTACCCAACAGTTACACACCATACCTAACCTTAATGTGGTCCAGAAAACCGTCCAGAGGTGCACTTCAGAAACGATGGACAGCAGACCGATGTTTACTTGTTACCAAACAAGGATTATAAAGTCACCACACTTATTTGGGTTAGATCTAAAGAAGCAATTCGAGCCACATATAATGCAGCGGAGTTCAGTGAAAATCAAAATCAGATGCCAGGTTTTCAAAATATAGAGAAAAGACTCTTGCTGCTCACTCACCAAATCTGAGTTCACTATCGTCTGCGAACACACTTAAGTTGGTTCAACAATGAGAGCGCTTGGTACATGTGTCTCGGAGCCCATTGAAAAAATTGGCTACTGGGCGAGAAAGCTGACACTCTCTAAGTCTCAATTATGTAATACATATAAGAGACAGAATATACTTTCCAAGCCTTTCACGTGATATTTACTCTAAACAGTAGGCATAATCAGCCTTTTGTTAAAGTTGCTGATATATGCAACCGTTTATCTACCTTGTATTTAAAAAGACAGTGAAAGTTAACTACACAGAGAGATTAGCTTTTTTACTTGTGAAACCTCAGATGGTTTAGATCGACCGATCGATCCATGTATATTGCTTTCAGAAAAGAGGTGTATCACAAACCAACCTTGGTGTGGTTTAACAAACCAACCCAGTGAGGAAATTGTCTATGCTTGCGTATATACTTCTCTTGATTTTTCTCATCGCAGCAGAGCGCCAATTGACGCAACCTTACGGAACAATACAGTAACGTTGTATGCAAAATTGATTACATTAATTTTTTCTCCTGAATTTGCGTTGTCGTTTGTGGACCGGATGCTGTTTCTAAGTCAGTTTTATCTTGTCACGTTAAACCGATTGGTTCGTACTTTCGTAGGTATGGCTTCCAACTGAATTCCAGATACTGGAAACAACAATCTCATGGTTGACGACTGACATACATATGGCAACGATACAATCTACTTTTCTGGTCTCCCGGCCACCGGCCGAGAAAATCTTGTGGTTCATTTGGAGTTATGTGCGAGAAATGTTTATGTACGTAACAAAGCAAAAAACAAGACACCAAATGAATATGTGCGTCACTGGGGGTGGAAGATCCGGCGGAAGTTGACAAAGTTGAGATTATTTTCATACTTTCATCGTGTTCTCCGTAATTTCTCTTACGATGGATGGGAACTCCGGTTAGTTGCAGACTTAAATAGAAGTTCATTGACTTCAGTTGAGAAACGCAGTTGCGATGAGTAGCTAAGTTTTGTGTTTGAATAATTTAAGTCATCTTCATCGATTGAACGTTGTGTTTCATGGTCAGTTTTGACCAATAATAGTCAGAACAACAGGCACCGCAACCTATCTCTTTGGTTACATGCCGTCAATTGAGCCTACTATCCACAGCAAAGGTACACAAACATCTCATCTTTTATTCATAGCATTCTTCATACCAAGTCAGCAAAAATCACTTTTACAAACAGTTTGAATTCTACTTATTTGAAAGCAGTAGACTTACTATTTGTCTGAGTTCATAAGAAACTTAGATCTTAGTTTGTATGAATTCATAAGAAAAATATTACACTCTACATCAAAAGTAATGAACTATCCAGACTTTCACGACCAATATTCCTTCTCAATCGAGCACAACCATTTTCAAGGTCGGACCCCAATTAATCAGTGCACAATAAAATGACACTGATAGAACAGGCACACTTGCATTTTTGAAAACCTTTTGAGAAAATACCGAAAAACATATGCAACACAAAATTAAATCCACATTAGAAAGGTTTAATTCATAGACAGGTTTTGATAAATGGCCCTCCCAACGATCTTGATAATCTGCCTTCATATAACCACCATGTCGTCCGTCAGCTTTTTAAATAACGCACAGTAACATCTTCAAATTTCGACGATCTTTCACCGTCTCTTGTATACACTCGTTGATACAATAAATCATCTCCAGCTTTACGTCTGTTAGTTAAACCCTCGAGATTCCTTTTGAATTACAAAGAAAATAAACTTACACCGGTTTGAGGTGTCCCGTTGCCACACACAATGGTTGACTCTGTGTAGTTCTGCTCGCCGTAGACTAGCCAAACATTTAGCTCCCACTACCCCTACTCATTGGAGTTAATATCTGTGCTATGTGCTCATTGACTCATAAAACAAGTAATGGTTGTAACTCATTTCGCACTGGCTCTTTACTTGTTTGCTGGCTCAAAAACACTCCTTATCAATTTCTGACTTGCCATTTTTGTTGAAAGATGTTTCTGATAAACGCAACACAGCAAAACCAAACACCCACATGTCCGATCATCACGGGGTGTACACTCCAGCCTAACGATGCAAAAGCAATCTGGAATGGTCACATACTTTTATCGCGGATAGTTAAGTGTAGTACTTTTAACGTATAAAATTTCCTCAAACCAAAATCTAACCTGCAACCTTTTAATAAACCTAGCCTGTTTTTCTGAAAAATGCCTGATGCCGATCTGAACATACAGAGGAAGTTGGCCGAAAGATGCGAGTGCTGAACAGTACACTGTGCGACGTGAAATTTCTCCAGTTGCACTGATCAACGCGGTGAACATCGTAAAATTTACGTCGAAGATTTTATTGATTTTCTGCGGGTCTTCTTCATCATTTACCATAATTTTTGTAGCACATATTCACGACACTGTGTGTCATCTTCGTTGTGGTCTGTATTGCACAGCAGACTGCTTGCCAGAATTCTTTTAAACCGGCTGAATACGGACGTCTTAGAGGCCAATGTTCCTGAGGAGCAATGTGGATTCCGGGCGAATCGGAGTACGATCGACCTGGTGTTCGCTATTCGACAGCTTCGGGAGAAGTGCCGGGAATGCAACCGGCCCCTGTATGCCCTCTTTGTCGACTTCACTAAGGCGTTCGATTCCGTGAACCGCGAGGCGCTGTGGATGGTGCTTGGTAAGTTTGGATGTCCAGGTAAGTTTGTCAATTTGGTTAGATTGTTGCATTTGGGCATGAGGGCGGAGGTGCAATCGTGTGGATCGACCTGTGATGATTTTGACATTGTCACTGGCGTGAAACAAGGTTGTGTCCTGGCTCCATCCCTATTTAGCTTATATTTGACTGCCATGCTAACAGTTGCCTCTCAGGATTCTCGGGAGGACGGCGTTGTGGTAGAATACCGGACGGATGGGCGCCTGCTTAATATTCGACGATTCGGCGTTCCAACCCGGTTACATACCTCACTGGTGCGCATGCTTCTGTTCGCAGATGACAGCGCGCTGTTCGCACATAGCGAGGACGAACTACAGCGATTGGCCACGGCTTTTGCGACCGCGGCATCCAAATTTGGACTGGATATCAACACAGGTAAGACATTTCCTTTATTTCAGCCTTCTCCGGGCGGAGGTGCTGTCTGTGCACCTTCACCCCAAATTCGCATCAATAGAGATGTTGTCAGCAGCTGAACAGACTTCTGCTACTTGGGCAGCAATCTGTTCACCGATCTGTTCGTGGACCGCGAATTGAGAGCTTGTGTGGCAAAGGCTAGTACTGCTTTCGGACGTCTTGAAAGACGTGTTTGGAAGAACCACAACATGAAGCCGAGCACTAAGCTCTTTGTCTACCGCTCAATGGTGTTGTCTATACTGCTGTACGGCAGTGAAACGTGGACATTGTATCAGCGGAACGTGCGCTATCTGAGCCGCTTTCATTTGCAATGTCTCAGACGCATCTTGGGTATTCGGTGGTCGGACATGGTTCGGAACACTGAGGTACTGCGGCGAGCCTATGTGAACGGGATGGAAGCCTTGCTGATGTTGAATCAGCTCTGCTGGCTGGGTCACGTCCGTCGGATGGACGATGACCGTATCCCGAAGCAGGTGCTGTATGGACAACTGAGATCAGGTAAGCGAAATCCTGGTGGTCCAAAGCTGAGATACCAGGATGCTGTGCAGGTGAGTCCTTCACGTTGTAAAATTGATTTTAGATGTTGGGAAGACTTGGCGTTGAACCGGACTGCATGGAGGAATACAATTCGGACGGACGTCCGCGAGTTCAACGTGCAGTTATTGCGCGGCCGAAAACGAAAGCGCGCGATACGCAAAGGAACCATCGGTGTCATAGGTCGTGGTGACATGACTATATGGCGTTGCGATGTGTGCGGCCGCGAATGCGCTGGCCGCCTTGGATTAGTAGGTCATCAACGTACTCATAGTGCACCGTCGGCGAAGAGACAATGAGTACGCTAGGCTCAGGTAGGTCTTATCAGTATATCCGTTCTGTTTTTCTTAATGATTACATCGACCAAGACCATGGTCGTTTGTCAACTAATCTGTTCCTCTTTTCAGAAACTTGGGTGTCTGAGATCTTCTGCCTATTCTTTTCTTAGGAGTTGTTCGTGTATTGAATGATGAATCGTCCGCTTGATCTTTTCGTAGTTCAACTTTGAGTTTTGTTTTTCAACTTTATCCTCTCTGGAATGCACTAACATGCACTCGTATGCTGGAATACATCTTGTATTACATTTCACACATCTTTCTCCCTGGTATAGATCTTACCATTGCAGTCTCTCTCACTGTTTATTTTCCGAGAGATAAGGATTTCCTTTCCGTGCTAGTCATTCAGTTGGCTAACCAGCATTGGCCAGCTGGACACAAAGGCTTCACTCACACACCTACTGCTCTTATTTTTTCGGGTTTACACCGGATACGTGGTGTGTGAGTGGAACCGCGAGTGGTGCAGCGCAAGCTACTTGGGGTGATGGTATAAAGCGCAGGCGTCCTTTGGTTTCGGTCACTGTGACAGGCTAATCCGTCTCGGATGCCATCAACCTTACGGTCTGTATTGCAAGTTAATCCACAAAATTAGTGCGTGCTTGCTAATTCATATCGTTTCCACTCTCAGATGCTCTATATCGCTTTTGCCTATTCTGCTAACACTTCCACGGCTTGATGTCTGCCTAAAATGTCTCAACAGTGTTCTTAGGCCTAATCCCTAAAGTGACCACAACAAAAAGATCACAGTAGCGCAGTTGGATAGAGTTTGGAAACAGATACATTGTGCAACATATCGAAGTCTCAGCAATTTGTTAGAACCCATATTATTACGAGTACTAATCAATTTGAATCACCAAGTGCTGGTGGACCGTCGCAGACAGTATATACTGGGACGATGAAAAAGAGATTTGTGATCCAGACGATACACACACCCATTCTGGACGACAACAACCATGCTGCAGTTTTGTACAGTAGGCACTCACCTACCTGATTCCGGTAGAATGCTTGTAGGGGTGAGCCCTCCATATTCTGTTGAAAAATAAGTCCAGTGTATCCATTACCACCCTTTACCCCCATTGCACTTGTGTGACTCTCTATTTAGAACAACTCTGGAAAGTGGTAGATTAATTCCAGAGAAACATCTTCGAACATCCATTATGGACATCGAATCAAAAAAGTATATTAATGAGACAAACAAAAATGATATCTACACATTTTAAATTGGAAAAACCAAAGTAAATAAACACCTTGTCTCTGTAGGCAGTGATTGCCGATTTGTTTGTCAGTCCGGTTATCTCTACTTAATGAGTCCAAACAAGAATGAAACTGTTCACGATGACTTTTTGAAACTAGGAATCAACAAACATTTTAAGCAGTGTAAATAAATATTGAAGCGCGAACAGATCTCGATTCCATTGCGATTGGTTAGTACGTAAAGTCAAGAAAACTGAACAATTAACCGTTCACCAGGTTAACTGGCAATATAAGCGACGAATGAGCAAGATCTCAAGTCTTAATAAAGTTGGGAAGTTTTAGGAAGCAGCGCGAATGTGACAGGTCCCTAAGACATCTATCCCGTCACACAGGTGTCTCCTGTAAACAACTCGACTTTACTGATTCTCAACACTTCAAAATGTACAGACAATTTTTAACAAGCTCCTGTCTGACACGATCTACCTCCTTCACTTGAATCAATCTAGGTGTATTTCTATATTTTCAGCTAGGTACCTGTGAAAACATTCCGTACATGTATCAAGTATTACTATTCTTTTGTTATTCCTTATTCAGCTGTACATTTTTACAAACCCAACCTTCTCATTATAAATAGAAACAATACATTTTTTTACAAGTGATAGCCACTGCGACCGATTTCCTCAACTTCCCCATAAATCCAACGGTTACAGTAATTATTTTGTAATCCAGGCACACCTACTTGAGTGTTGTTTAGCTGAAATCAGTCCATTCCGAAAGTGTATCTCCACTCCATAAGTCTGTATTGTTTCCTAATCTCTCTCGATTCTCTCACTGAACCTTTCGCTAAACTGTTCCACTGACTGTGATAACAGTTGAATATATGATGGATGTAAACGTCCGGTTGTTTTCTAACTCCTGGACTTGTAAACAGGCAAGTTAGAGACGTCTATCTAACAAGATATTATTGTCTACTCCACTGTGTACAAAAGGAATAAGGATTACAGCTCATTATACGAAATGGAAGTAACCGAGAAGTTGGCTTCAAAACATTCGTTGGAATCATCTAGTCAACAGAAGCAACGATGAAATAGATGTGATGCAATCGCGTTCCATGGATGGTCAGAAATATCGTGAACAGTTACGCCCGTTGTTGCTTAATTTCAAGATACTAACAAATCAATCCAGATACAACAGTTCGATCGATAATAACAAACCATGAGAACATACTGGTTGTATGATACACGCGTGCACGACTGGGGGAATGATCACTTGCATCATGGAAGTTGTGGCCAGCAAACACAGTTCTTAAAGTAATGAACAAATAGTTCAACTCTGACTTTAAAAGTAGATCTTAACTTCACGATCAGGTATTTTTATCATTTATATCTCTCAGACCACAAAAACCTCCAACCTCTGACATTATAGATTTGTGGCTGTCATCTCGCTTGTGCGGTTACTTTGTATGGCAACCACGGCTAATCCAATGGAAACGACTTAGAGAAACTGTCCCCGTTTGCTGTTCACTGGTGTCACTCATGACATGATGCGTGAGATAAGATATCCTGTTGGTGTATTCGAATATGATTTATTTAGTTTTGTAACTAAATCGGCATGGACTGAAGTAGTCTGAGAACGTAAATTGATGGATAGCACGTAGTGGACGCTAGTGCCTAGTAATCGGAAAAGATTAGCCAGGCAGGCAAATATATCTTTGAATTTCTTCAGTACAAACACAATAACAAGCAATTCTTTTTTGAAGTTGTGAAGAAGACTGCCCAGAAACGGTTAGATGATAACAGTGAAAGTGTACCAGAGGTCCATTTCGCACTGGAACTAACTGCAGCTCATAAGGACTCACCGAATTCATAGCTGAGATTTCTATCTGAAACAGGGCGATTAAGGTGTACATGTTTTTCTCTCTAGATTGCCTTTGATCAATCGTTGAACCAGTGCAAAGGTTGATTTTTCTGCCTTGTTATTATGACAACATAAATCTCACCTATACGATCTGGAAGAACACAACTCAACTAAACACAAATATTGAATTTCAGTTTCATGGTGCATCTTGTTCTGCTTTTCCTTGGACATACTTTGATTCCACCGCCATTAAATATAAGCTGTTTCAGAAATGTGGACACGGACACAATTCGGAGTCCCAGTTAAAGGCCTCACTTAATGGACGGGCCTCCTAACCGAGTCGGATGAACAAAGAGTCACCAACATATCGCCGCAACCACAGCCAGACGAGTTGACATTGGGGTGGGCGCGCATTTCTGATCAAGTCGCTTGGTCTAATTGTACCGGCGTTTTGGTCACCTTGGCAACCGATCGACAAAACCTGGCTGCTAGCACACGTCTATGTGAACATTTCATTGATTGAGGAGCAACGTTATACTAGGAACCATTGTGCGTGATTGACTCTATACGGACAAACTGAAAACACGAAACTTTTCTACCGGATTGTGTCACCACGATTAGCTTTCCACAAACGCTGAGTAATGAAAAGGTGCATTCATGAACGAAACGGATTTACAGATTACGAAATGACAACGAAAACTGATGATTTTCCACTAGAATCTGAGGCACGTCATGCTGTGCTTTTAGGTTTATCGTGCCATTTGTGGACTCTGACCTGACATTTTATTGTTGTGCTGCCAGAAGGCTAAGCGACGCATAGCATCGCTCAGTTTTGTGGCCTTGGTATTGAGATTTGACGTTCCATTTCGTGACAGTATGTCTTATTTGACCATTTCTCCTGGATAAATACAACTTGTTGCGTTATCGAGATCGATGAGGACAGCTGATTCCTGATTGTTGTCCACAGTGAGGTACTTGATTCTCTGAAAACCTGCATTGTATTGAAAAATACCGTGCTTCACCAGGACTGGACTAAGTATCAGATCGGAACCAGATCACGCTGGTGGACCGCGAGCAAAATGACACTGTATCGTTTTAAGGAAACAACTACTGATACTGATGCCGACTTGGCGTTTTACAGACGAGTTGTATACAGGATGCATATAGTCCTGGATACCATTTGCTAGAACTGGCTATACTTTCTTGATGTACGCTTGTCGGTGCCGTTTACAGCTTCATACGAGACAATTCGTACAATTCGTGCCATAGATATTCGATTCCAATTGTTAGCGGCCTTTTTTTTGTGTTACATCTGTTTGACGCACATATGTGAATAATGATTTAGTTTGTCGTGCGCTGATGTACTTACTTCATAGTATTCCACTGCACAAGAACCAAAACGGTACCCTTATGAAATAAAAACCTACTTAATAAACGAGTCTGTCAATCACCGATAGAGATGTGCTGTCCTACCGACGGATCAAAATTATCGTCATAAAAATATATAATTGGTGTCATGGGATAGTTCTGGCTACGCAAAACAGCTGAGCATTAGCGTCTGTGGCAGTCACGACCTTCTGGGACGATTGCCATATGCAGATGTGTGTTTTTGTTTCTTGTCCTGTTTGAACACCTAACCCGTGTTAGTTTTCTAAATAAACAATCTTTGCGCCATCCGTGTTCTTGGCTCACAACATTAGTACGTAAACCATAGATTCACGAGGAATGTTTGAAAGATGCTGCCACGTTTTGTTTACACAAAAACACTGTCCTAAGAGATGACGACAATTTATGTTGCACTGTAGTCTCAGAGATTGCATCACGTTCTAATGTGATTTTTTTCTAATGTTAATTCCTCCAGTGTCTGTAGACGTTCTCTGTAGAAACTTTGACTGATGTAGCCTTTGAGAATAGGATGCAGTGGAACACCGTCTTGTACCCCATGGAAGCTACTGCTTTAGTCCACTGCGGCTGATCCATTTTCTCTTAAGCGTTTTATCTAGATATTCTCGTACACAGTATGGTGCTGCACAATTTTTTTGAAACCACATATTCAACTTCCACCGGTTGCTCCCACGCTGGTAAAACATCCTGTTGCAGCTTTGGAAGAAAGGATTGCTCTATCTTGTAAATGACTATGCTAACAATGATTTCACCGGTGACGTTTTCATCAAAATGAAAAGATCAATAATAAGTGTTTCTTCAAGCCCTGCCGTGGGCATTGTTGGCGTCGGACTGGAGTAAACTGATGAGGGCCACTGATTGTCAAAAATGGTGTTCCTGCACGAATCCATTTAGACAGCATATCGCTTCGTCAGTAAACACTGTTGAATATATATCATTTTCTGATAAATACCACATGCAAAATGACACACGTCTGTCTGCATCTAACAGCTAAAGCTCCTGTAATCGCCCACCCCCAGTATGGCCGAAACTTCAATCTCCTAAGTACCCTGTGTACAGTGGACTTCAAAAGGTTGTACTCATTAGCAAGCCGGCGGACGCGCGATCAGGAACCGTTTTGTACATGTCACAGAACATCACTGGCAGAACAATCATCTGTTGATGTGCGCGATCAACCACTTCTTTGCAGATCATGAACACTGGCCTTTGTAGCCGCCTTCACCAGCCTTTGAAATGATTCACAAGTAACCGGTCGTGTACCCACACGACTTGTAACAAACTCCCTAGTGGTTCCTTCCACATTTTCACCAAACGTCACATATGACAGTCAGTTCAATACGCTGTTCAGTTGTCAGATTACCTGCACGTCGTTCTTCCCTTATGTTCCAAGTGTGTTATCTGGTTCCAGAGTGATAAATTCGTGCAGACCAAATTGTGCCCGGAAAACTAAACTGACAAAAGTGTGGTCCAACATAACTCGACCTAGAGAAAGTCAGACAGACGAACAGACACACAGCTCGAACTGATCACTGAATGAGCCGCAAATCCGAATTGCCTTTGATAAATGGATTGAGAATAACACAACGTTATTCTCAATCCATTTATCAATAACATGTTAAACACGACGCCCAGACTGTTTGACTTCATTCGTACTAAATTTGGTACAGATATCCTACAACTGATTAATAATCGAATCCGAATTGCCTTCGTTGAAATGGGAGTATTGATTTTAAACTGTCAACAGTCATTTACACATTGATTTGGCACACTTAGTTTTTTGATCAACCACTTAGTGATTCTTAAATCTGTTTCTTTCATAAATGCATTCTTTTATTACCCAGCGCTTCTTGAAAAAATATCTTGATAGTAAAACCCGATAGGGATGTGTCGTATTTTTAGTTTGTTCATTTCCAGTCAATGATATATGGCTTTCCACAGATCACCATTGCGTTTTACAAGCTGAAACGCTTACAGACACGTGTGTATGCAGCCAGGTGTTATAGATCATTGGCTAAGGTGGCCAAAACACTGGGAAGATAAGACCGAGCGACTTGACGAGGAATATCTATACATCCCCTCACTCCCAGCCTGCTAATCTGGTTGTGGTTACAGCAGCGCGTTGTGCCCGCTCGTTTACCCAACTTGGTTTGGAGACTTGTTCGTTGGGTAAGACCTTCAGTTCGGACTCCGAACAGCTTGTACATGTATATGACATGTATATGGCAAAACTAAGATTTCCCTTAACATAAATCTGAAGTTTTCTCCCATACATTTTTGTAAAGATTTTCGGTCGTCACTTTTCATTTATCTTCATCAATAACAATAACATTGTCCGCTGCTCAAAAATACCTAAAACATCATCCAGTTCCAGTTAAATCCGCCAAAACTCAAGCACTTGAATGGTGGACTCCTCTTTCAAAAATAGTCGAAGGTTTCCAACTGGGATTGCCAAAGTAACCGCTCATCTTGCAATGAAATGTGTTGATCCCATGATATATATATGCAGGCGAGACATTAAAACTTCATGAAAGGAGAGTTACACGAGCGACTGTTTTTTTTAATGCCTTGAGCACGAAGCGTGTGAGGATAGCAGTTCTCTGGCGACGGTACTCCTTAAACTGTAATACCTCCAAACCGGTTCCCGAGTTAAGCAACACACAAATTCCACCTCCTTGAGTTTTACCAATCCCTTTCACCCACAACATGGTCACCTCCACCCAGTTCCGCCTATCACCCTAGAAGCACATTCCATCGTCACTATTTAGACATGTTCGAAGTGGCCTTTATACTTGCGCGATCATTGCTATATAAG
The DNA here is from genome assembly GCA_013368495.1 of Paragonimus heterotremus. Classification (NCBI taxonomy): domain Eukaryota; kingdom Metazoa; phylum Platyhelminthes; class Trematoda; order Plagiorchiida; family Troglotrematidae; genus Paragonimus; species Paragonimus heterotremus. Next base: position 112,570 of record LUCH01000630.1, on the reverse strand, counting down.
ATAGTCAATGGTTGAGATCGGTTTAGGCAGATCTTATGTTGTTTTGACTCGTCACAAACCCATACAACCAGCGTTGTCTTCCCACTATCCCCGTTAGAAGGGATCGGAAGAGGAAGAGAGTTAGTTAAATAAATTTGTCCCGTGAGTTTGACATACTTTGTTATGCATGAGAAAACAGTTTCTTACATGTGTTAAGTTTCCATACACTGGCTGAAGTTTGTAGCTGATAGTAGGATCTGTTGAGCAACTTACTAGTTCATTTACTACACATTATAAGGTGCGTGTTGGGGACTGCTTTGTTACAAAAGAAGAAAAAAGAATCTGAAACGGAAAATATAATACGCAAATGGCTAGATGGAAGACTGTCCAATTCACCAGGGCGGTACTGCACTCAATTAACCAGTATACAACACTGGAAGAACTGAACTGTATGTACTTCGAATGGCTCTCGTAAGCTTATCAGGAATTACTGATGGGTTGGAAAGAAAAGTGTTTTCTGTTATACACCATTGGGCTAAATACGTAAATTGTCATCAGGGTTACTTGATTACATCAAGTGGCTTTGTTGGGAGAGCCACTGTTGTGTAATTCATGCGGTGATTGGTGACTGGAAGCAGACTGCTCAACAGACCACTTTTCACTTCCAAAATGTATGCACCTTCATCAAGCAAATTATATACACTGAGGATAGCAAAACGAAAGCAAAAATTAAAATTGCAACACCTACGAATTCAAACGAGACACATAAATGGGCGGCTTAGAGAACTTTATCCCTTTCATACATTTGTTGGTTATACGCACGACTGGCATCTTTGGTTTTGTTATCCCCAGTACCGCAGTGACTGATCGTACCTTGTGCTCTTTCTTTCCTTAGGATTGGTTTGGAAATGGCTGTGAAACAGTGTTAAGTACATTAGTAGTTTTGCTGACGATACTGTGCTGCGAAGTGGTATGAGATCAATGTTGAAATTGGTAATATTAATGTGCGGTATCCAAAAATCCCTCTTATCCGACGGACTATCGCAAATCAAGCTTAATGGGTTCTGTAATATCGAAACAGAAAGGAGTTCGGATAGTGTTTTCATCGACTAAAGTTAACGGAAGACCTGCTGTCATTCCTTTGGAAGCAGTCGGGAAAACTGAGGTCCTCTCACAGACGAACGGGGCTAAGAGCTTGTATACGTGAGTCGGTCGTGCATAATGTGAAGCCATTATTGCAGTGTTCAATATAGGTGCCTCAGAAAGGCACAACTGCAGTTCAAAACCTGCTAGTGTCCTACTGACGACCTGTACTGTGATAAATAATCACATCGAGGGTGCGGGTATCCCAACATTCGACGGAATACCTCAACGCGGGAGGGAGGTATGTCCAAAACCTCACACCGAGCAGATCGGGGACAAGATGGACGACCGGATGAGCCATTGCTCATCTGGATCGGACCAACGGACGAGACATGGCAGGCAAAATGGGATGGACGGCCAGATCGCGGGGAGGGGGGCGATTATTTCAACTCTCGATGGAATGTCTCGACACGGGCGTAGAATATGGTCAAAGCCCGTGGTTGATAGATTGCCGACAACAAAAGCGACCGGATGAGCCATCACTCAACGTGATTGGAACAACGAACGAAAAATGGCAGGCGAAAAAACCCGACAGAAGGTGTCAGTCACACACATATACCGGGCCGAAGTGCACACGACGTGTGAGCGGAAACCCAGTGTGTTACGGACCGAAATTCCGGTTCACACACGCGACAGCACGTGTCGCAGGAAAGGCAGTAAATTGGACAATAAAGATTGTGCTTTGCTGGAAGCCTTTTCGCTACACCACCACTGCCTAAACTCCAGTACAGTTTCTTTTAGAAAGTACCTAACTGAGAGGTCTACATGAATGCCACTGTTGTGATGGGTTTTTAATTTGGATCAATCAGAATGTCCCATCAGATACGAGTTATAGGGATGACATTTAACTCATGGTGATAAACTTAATTTTCAGCATAATCGATCCCTTTCAACCTAATGTTCTGAAGTAAGTTCTGTTTCTTATTGGACTTACCGTTAAGTTTATCCCTGGGCGTGTGTATGTGGTAACTTCACTGTTGACCTCAATCAGTATAGTTCAGGGAGCGGCAACCTAACTAACATTTTCACGCTTCGCCGAGTAACACAGAAGGAAAGGTTACCAACACATGTTTTCTTGTGTGTTTTAGGACACTATGTTGCGGAATTTCACTGAACAGGCTATATTATTCGATTTCTACCGGACCGTGTCGGGGTGAAACAACTACAGGCTCCTTTTCCCCTCACACAGTTATTTTATTGCAGATTCGGTGGCAGATTTTGTAATCTAATCAACCCTATCAAACTTGACCTCAGCCTAGCACGCCGTAACATGTTCATACTTTGCTTTGTTAAGTGAGTCGACTCGAACGGCTACATCGTTTTCACTCAAATTTCCTTAATTTGGTTACAGAATCCTTCGTGAATCATGTGTTTAAGTCAAATCCTAAGGTCTTCAGTTCCGGTTAGTCGACCCAATTAGTCAAACTCGTTGGTTGTGAGAAAGTCACGCGAGATGTTAAATAGTAGGCCGTGAACAACATCTCTAGAAAATCTGTACTGATGGTAAGCCTACCAATCTCCCAACGAAAAACAGTAAAATTTTATGCGATTGGTCAGGTTAGACATGAACTTATGTTAACTGTCATGCGCTTCACCTTGAAACGTGTACTATGGTACAGTACGTTGGGCTACTTAAATGTTCTTCGATCAGGCGGATATAGCATTAGGCTCTATTACTGATTTCTTGCAAGCCTTAAGTCAGACGAACCCCTTCAAAATCTGTCAAAAATTATCGGTGACAAATATGAGTGTTTATCCTCATGCTTAGCTGGCAAGAGGGTCTTGGTGACCTACCTTGTATGAATGGCCATTCATTTTAACGGACCAGTATGACCAGGCTAAATGATTCCGGATAGATTATACGTGCAGACAATCGCAACTATAAGTCTGATGGGTCCTACACTTTTGCAGGCAGGTTGTTTACTTTGTAAACTCATCAGAGATACTGTCTACTATGAGATGTGTTGTTCCGGCTAACCATTCGACCTCAGTAGATGACCACTACTCGGTGGATCCACTCTGTCATCAAAACGATCAGTCATCAACTAAGCACGAAAGACTCTGAAGGAGATTGCTGTTCTGGCTCACTGGTACTAACTAGTTAAAGATTAATACACAATTTACGCTTACAAACTTATGGTAGATAATTTGGGGCTTCCTATCAACTACAAGTTTATTAGGTGGAATAAGTCATCGGATTTCCCTATCTACGTGAATCGAATGGATGTGAGTGTTGCGTTAAGGATGTAAGGGATGTTGACGTAGACAGTTCACAAGATTGGGACCAGTAACTATTTCATCGGATAGTTAGAATGACGTTTCCCGAATGAACTCTAAGTTATCTAACGAGATATTTTTTTCAAGTACTTACGTTTTCGAAGGATTGATTGCTAGCGCCTTAATTCTATTATCCAACTCGCCAATGAGCTTGAAGTAAACGTTAAAGATGCACACAAAATCAGTTGTAGAATAGGTGAATTAGATATGTTAAGAATACTGTGGAATTGTTTCGTCTAGTCACGCAGTGCAGGCACTGTTTCAAGTAGGACATCAAATCAGTAATATACTTTAAGAACCCGGAGAGTAAAATTGTGAGCATTTTTACAAACTCGCATTATCACCAGTTGGAGGGCAATTAGCTAGGTGTCCTTGAACCACAAAATAATGACCAGCTTAGAGTTTGTGAAAAAGTTGGGGGAACGTTCTCAATCCGTACTAATTGCAGTAATCCACAAATTCAGTTTTATGATTAATTAAGGAATAAGCAGGCCAGATTTCAGCAGATGTTGAACCAGTTAAAATGCTGTTAAAACGTAGTAAAGCCAGGTGATTTGCAAACAAATATTCATCGTTTTCATTCATCAACACAACTCTTTGTCCGGACTTAACGTCATAAAGTCCTTGTTTTGACTTATTTCTATCCTATTTTGTAAGTGTTTAGTAGTTTGTGATGCTTTTGTTTGTAGTTCTGAAGCTAGTAAGTGACTCTTGCCAGTTTCGCTTTCAGCCAGTTTTGGCTTTCCCCGGACGCTGGCATCCATTATACCCTGTCGAATCATTGCAGCTTAAGAGACAAACATTATGGAAGAACCGGTAGACTTTCGTCCTGGACGAGGAGGTATTGATCAAATTTTTTCTCCTTGCAAAATTCCAGAGCAGCGCCATACCGACCGCCGGTCAACAATTGCCAATTGCGTTCGACTCGGTGGATCGATCTACACTTTCAGAGTCGCTTAAACACAGAGGTGTACCGATCAAGTATGTGAACTTACTGTCGGCGCTTTACTCCCACACTTCAGCTCAGGTAAGGGTTTACGGTGAGCTATCTAACAGTCTCAGCACCAACAGCGACGTTCATCAAGGCAGTCCCCTTCTACCGTTTTTGTTTAATTTCGTCATAGGCGAAATAATGGAGGACTGTTTGCGTCATTCAAATGATGCCGGTGTGGACCTCCCACCTGGTGGACGGCTAACTGATCTTGCTGGTTGACAACTTTCAAACGGTACAAGCAACGCTGAACGCCATTTCGCGTTCTGCCAAGTACTTCGGAATGCGCTTTGCAGCCTCGAAATGCAAAGTACTTCTGCAAGATTGTTGTGATTACTTAGATTTAATTTTAGCTAATGAAACCATGCAGGTCGTTGACCGGTTTATATACCTGGGAAGGTGCATTAGCGGCGGCGGCGGCGGAGGTGTAGGGAACGAAACAGAGGCACGTATTTCTAAGGCTAGGGCGGTGTTTACTAATCCGAGGCACTTATGGCGACAGAGAGGTATCTCTCTGAAGCTTAAGGGTGGCGTATATCAAACAGCAATGAGGGCTGTATTACTTTACGGCAGCGAAACCTGGCCGCTCAGAGTAGAGGACGTGAACCTTCTTCAGGTGTTTGGCCATCGATGTCTGCGTTCAATCGCTCATATCGGGTGGTACCAACGAGTAAGCAACCAGGGTTTCAGGGAGCGTGTGTTTGGCATTGATTCTCAGAAGTGTTCTTTCGTTCAGTCCTTACACTTGCACAGACTTATGTGGTTAGGTCAAATACTAAGGATGCCGGCTATTCGTTTGCCACACCAAGCACTGTTTGCCGACGCTGCGGCTGACTGGCGCAAGGTGTTAGGTGGACAGATGATGACCTGGCGTAGAAAAATCGAATCATTCAGGAAGGGATTGGTTACTGTAGGTCGAGTTCATCTTTCGGGCTGAAGTGCTCGCGACTAACATAGTCGGTAGCTGGAGGCGTTATGTGAGATGGCGGCCAGTCGAGCTCAGTGGCGTCAATGTTTTCGCCGTTTAGTCGAGCTATCTGTGAAGTATGTGCATTTAATGACGCTGGGCAGTGAAAGCCGCAAGGAAGCTGTCTGCTGATTAGGCCTAACGTTTACTTATGACTTTGTTGTTTGTTTGCAAGGTGTATGCACTTTGGTACTGAGTGTTTGAGTATAGATGTAGCTACTTTTAGTACTTAAGGCAGATCTCGCGCCGTTCTTTCATCTCTTTTTCCTTCTGTAGAGGGTTTGCTTTTTCCTCATAGTCGTATGATAGTTAAGTATCAGTCTGAACCACTGGTGTATTGCTGTCTATGGTAATAATAATAATTATTATTATAATTATTATTATTATAACAAAAGTATTCATAGATATTTTTGAACTAGGCAAACTTTTCTGTTTTGCCTGGTGGTATGACAAACCACAATCCTAACGAAAGAGTTTCCATATGAACAAGTGATAACGTTTCCGATGAGAAGTTAGTTAAGTGCACATCCAAATTCTCCGAAAATGTGGCCGTATTTCAAGCTGAGCAGATTGATTCATCAAGAGATTTCGTCACAACCGCTTTTGTATCCTGTAGAGATGTGCCATTAAGACTCAGACATTCTATTCGATGAACAGTTGCTGACGAGGGTTGATGTGGTAGCTAGCAGATGTTGGTCATGGCTAAAATAGAATTTACAATGTATGATAGCCCTTTGAAGCCGATGTTGTACAAGCGCAATGTAGATAATATTTTTGCCATTTTTGAGTGCCCAACTGATTCAATTGTGAGTGATGTTTAATTTGAAATTACTGGTAAGTAGTAGGGGATTTGGTTAATTTCAAATTTCAAATTGAACATCACCCACAATTGATCGCAGCTGTCGCATTCCCATAGACTTTCCAGTCGGCCCCTTTCGAACAACAGAAGCACTAGACTCGAGTTTCGCTCTGATTAGAGCTCATCAGTAGTGTGATCTACGACTGAGTTTCTATTTAGGTAGAAATTTATTTTTCTAAAACATTCATTGTTGCAGATGTGTGCGATTTTGGGCGAACTTAAGCCACTTCTTTTCAGGAATTGATATTGTGCTCCCCGTTTTCTAATAACAGTTTCGCGTTGTTTGAAACTTTGGATGAATAACTCAACTAGCAGTTAACATAAAAACCCAGCACACTGTTTTAGGACGATTGGTGATGAACCACTTAGATCTGGTTGCTTTCCTGGACATTAATTGACAAGGTTCTTCAAAAGCAACTGAAACGTTCACGTGAGTAAGCGAAAAGTTGTGGAAAGAATACTCCTTCTGAGTTGATAATGGGGTATTAGTTACTTGATTGAAATTGTGGTTGAGCTCTCCTGCTTTACCAATTGGCTTCTTGAAAAAAGAGTTCAGTCCATTCGGTCAATTCACGACTTACCAGATCCTGCGGCGGCATTTTTTGTCCATTAATATTTTGATACACACCGAATTCAAACGATTCGATACACTTCTGATAGAGTTTGAAATGTGTTTCACCCAAGAATAATCTTATGACCTATAAGTTAGTTTTGTATTCGTGTGAAGTAAATTGAAGCACTGAGAGGAAAACTTGCCAACACAAACAAAAATGTGTTGCAAATCTCGAAGCAAAAATCTCGGGTAATTAGCCAGCTGACCACCATAGATAGACGGGTCTTCGTGAACAAACAAAACAAAATCGGACAAAGGTGTCATTTCCCTAGGCCTGGTATAATTGTCGGAGAAAGGCCGCCGATGTCTGATTCTGGGATCGTCGCAACGACCGAAGTGTTTGTGATCTGCCTTACTATAGGTCCTGAGGTGGTTCCATGATGAAGTGATCAGACGTGTTAAGTGAGGTGCACATGTGAACTGCGAACAAGTGTACGTCGTTGAGGAAGACAAAATAGGGCAGATCACCCAGTGGTGTAGAGGACAAAGGTAACAAGTGGTAAAGAAACATCAGTCGAAATCACAGCACACATTGCATAAATGTGCATCAGGAACACTTAGAACAGCAAGAGGACATTTGAGTGGAATACCTTCAAATCTAGGTAGAAAATATGTACTAGTTTAGAAAGATATAGTTTGATCAGTGCTCCCCTTCTACAACGATCGCCCTCTGAAATTAAAAAAAATGGTTGCCCAAGGAGAATGGACGCGATGAACAAGGGTACCGAGTTCCAGTCTTAAGCGACCATTCTTCATACTAGTAAGTCATAAACAACAGCTACTACACCTTAAAAGACCCTTTTGCCATCTCACTTTCATCACGCAATCTATTTAACTGTTTGCTACCCACTGGTCATCTCTGTTAAACACACTGCGTAATCACGCTAGAGAATGGTCTATAAATCATATCAGTACAACTAAATTAAGTTGGCTAGTTAAACGAACTTCCTTTGCATCCGAGCCGTGCACAGCGGTCGAAACCTTCTTGTTCTCACTGGTTTGGATTTCTCAATTTTTTCCGAGATCTTCGGTGCACGGAATAGTAACGTCTAGATAACGACGAACAAGTGAGTATACAGTTCAATCAAATACTGTAAACGCACGAAATGTGTGTACAGTTGACTGCAACATCTGCACCTTTGTCACTGTGTATTAAATCGATTAACCTCTTGTTTATCCATTTGGTTATTCATGTACGGAAGCCAAATTTTCGTAGCATGGTGGAATTCCCGAAGTGCTTACAGCGTCTCATGACACAATTATCCAGCCGACTATGTAACTGAGCCTAAAATTAACAACACAGCAAAAAAAGAATCTACTATCAAGCCGTCCCTACTGTTTCTATCGATTTCGAATCGTAACGTGAAAGAGGCATTTTCTGTCATTCACTTTAACAACTGGAATACTGTACACATCTGGAAGTTTTAGACTTGCTGATCTATTTGATATACATGTAATCATGGAACGGAGCGTTTGCAACCAAGGTCTACAGTTCCGTCAATGAAAGTGTGACAATATTGCGTCCAAGTTGGAAACTGAAACCGAGGTGAGGTTTAAGTGGTTATGGAATGATTGTTCAAAAGATATGGAGGGTTTGTAGGAATTGCTTTTTGGTACACGGACTGGGGTGATAGAATATGGTGGCAAAAAGCTTCACTGTTAATGGTAGTCGCTCTCCTGCGATCGTGAAATGGGCTTGGCCAGTCTTGTAGAGAACTCAGACAGCTTCGTCTAGATTTATTTGATGGTCGGTGTCATTTAAGTAGGACTCGATCGTGGTAGAAATGGGCTCTGTTGAATCGTTGCGAAGCCATTTCCAGAGACGTTCACGGATTATTCCCTACTGCCACCTTGAGGTTCTCCCAGCGTAAACAGCTCGACAACAACAGGTGAATGAAGAGGACATGGGCAACCTATATTTCGGATGTGATTCCAGTACCCGATTAGGTATTGAAAGATGAAATAACCTAAGTCACTCTTAAGTCCATCGGAACCACCGAGGGGGATAATTTCATTTGTAACTCCGTTCTCATGTAAAAGGCTGCCTCAACAAAGCTGATAATCACCAGAGATTCAAGGCTTCTGTGTACCACAAGCCAACTCATCCTGATCGGTATCTTCACTTCAACTCGCTGCATTCACTTGACACGAAAAGAACAATCGTCCGATTTCTCGTCAACAGTGTTAACGAAATTTGCTCCACTGAAGTCTCAAAAAAAGCAAATATTTCGCGAATTAAATAAATGCTAGCTGCCAACCCCTTTTAGCAAGAACGCGATTTAACGCATGCCGGCTTTGAAAGGAACTCAAGAGTCCATCAAGAACTAAGGACGAGAAACCTGGGTATTTAAATCAAGATTTGAATCTACTAGGGGATTGAATATAATGGTAAAACAATCTGTGTCAAACCATTCTAACAACCTGGTGGGTAACTCCCGTACCGAGTTGGCTTACTTGGCTACTGACACACTGTTATGAATCAGGCTAAGGTCAGCTGAAGCAATCGCGCTTAAATCCTAAGTGGTGCCCAGTTTTTACCTGCCAGAAATTTATTTGTACAGCCGGGATGTCACAGGTCCAGCACTTTACATTCAGTAGGGTTAAAAACGAGACGGTTTCTGGTTCCCGGGGGTCAAAAATTCTCAAATCACTCTGTAATTTCTCAGTTTTAATCACACTGTCCACTATGAGACGAATGCGAGTATAATCATTATATAGTAGCAACGGGATACCGGAAAATTATGTGAGTTTGAACACAGATATAATAGAATGCAGATATCCTAGCGTGGACCGTTTTAGCTCACTGCTGGTGCACAATGCCGATCTGGAAAATCTCTGTTCATTATGGCAATAAAAAGGATGTGTCAGAATTACTTGATGAGCCACAGAATTGGAGGATTTTCTACAGCATTATCACGATGCCTCAGCCGGAGTGTTGAATGGTTCACTCAGTCGAAGGTATTAGAGAAGCCTAGAAAAAATTATATTAATCTCCCAGCCTTTGGGAAGCTTGTCTTTCTGGACAGGTAGAGTACAAGTTCTCGGAATGGCCATGATGACTCTTCGGCAAACTTCTTTGGTAGTAGAGGAGAGATGAGGTCAGAACCTGGAGACGTTTCCACAAAACACTGATAGCCTGTGTGTAATATGAAAATCATTGTCGTGAGTGCAACTGTAGTTCTTATACTAACCATATATAATAAATTTGTGGAGCTGGTAAAGAACACGTTTAAATGCTGGCTACGAAGAACGTTATCAGTTTCGACATCAGTGAATCCTTCAACATATGATCTTCACAGGCTTGCTGTTCCACATAACTCATTAAAATGAACTTACTGACAATCGGTCTGGTTTTCACATCCCAACTAATCACTACGAAGTTAGATTGAGTTGTATGAAACCAAGGAGGATGACACTATTGGTTGAGAGGGAACTAGCGATTGGTTGACTGACCGGTATTCAGAAAAGTTCATCTGAACGACGATTGCCTAGTTGTCAGCATAACAACGGATCGCTTTATTCACTCTGAACGAGTGCATATTCCACCAGTGCGCCTAGGAAACTGTGAAGTAATACAATATACTTCACTAACCTGTGTGATTCGTGCATACTGGTTGCTGCAAACTAATAACCGCACGTTTGGTACCCCTCAGGCGATCCCCAAGTAGAGAACTGAGAGCTGATGATGTTCTGTTTAAAAATTTTAAGCCTGCCTGCCGCGAATCTTTCTAAGATGGTGGACAGTCTTGTGGAATTTTTACGGAATTCCTAGACTAGATATCGGAATATTTTGCTTGCGTTCTAAGAAGTCGCTGATATTGCCGATCGTTTAAGTCAGAGTGTGCTCATGGACGTGCGTATGGAGTTTTTCTTTTGTTCTGAATTTCTGCGTTCCGTTTGCTCTCAAGTTATGTTAACCACTAATCACCTGCTCACTAAAGTTGTTGAGGCAGTTGGTTATATCTTGGTGACTTTTCGTCACTACCCAAACGGGTCACATTTACAGCTTCAACTCTGTTCGACTGATTCAGCCTGACTTGATTTAGCCGGAAAAAAATAGATAAACGCCCATCTCGAAAGTGTGGACATGCTACACGCACAAAACCACATGGACATAAAAAAAATGTCACATAAACCAATAAAACGTCACCAGGGTGACTGCCCTGTAACACGAACAGGTCATCAGCACACCAAGTAACGTCTTTGTAGACCACTTGGTCATGAGAAAACGGTAGCAGTGACTCCTTTGCACTGGAATGGAGATCCACACAAAGCTTTTCGTAAAAGCCCATTCATGTAGCGGGCATGCCACTGACGGTCTGCTTGCTAGACTTGGTAGTCTAGGTGAAGTATGAGCAAATTGCTTGGTCATGAGACTGCAATACCACTGATTGTGGGTACCCGTGCATGGCAACTCAAGTTACGGTTTTGTTGCCATGGCGATTGTGTGATAATCCTTAGCTGGCTAACGTTGTAAACAAACAAACGAACATTTCAGTGCACGAATGACAACAGAGGAAGGGACAGAGATCAGCTATAGAAAACTGAATTATTGATAAAGAAATTTCAAGGGGTTGAAAGATTGCTCATTCAGTGTGACAAGTGGACTCTTTTAATGACCAAAACTTAGAAAACGATGATCACCTAGAAGGTGCATCAAGTCGGTAAAATAAATCTTAAAATGAGTTTTGGGATACTATTATTTTACTGAGACATTTTAAGATCTTCAATGCTTACAGTTCTGATGAAACACAACTTTTGTTCATTCAGTGAACTACACCTCTACCACTATCATTGTAATGATTCACATCGTCTACTTCAAGTCTGATCTTGGTATCCCGATTAGATGAATGTTCACTGTAATGCGTATCCATTTTTATTTGAATGGGATTTCGTGGGAGTCATATTAAAAGACTGTCGAGAATGACGAATGTCGAAGTCAGTTTGGCCTCTGGACAATGGGCTAGATGGGAATTTTAAGGGGCAAAAATATGATCATCTAAGGGACAGCGGACACATCTGTTTACAGGCCTCTCCTACTCCAAACGTTGCACAATTTCCTATTTGCAGTTGTAACTGAGGTTCCCTCGGATGATGGCGTTCAAACACTGACTCAAATGATGGCACACCGGACCGCTGTGCGTCGTTCGTCAGGATATATTTCGTTGAACTATTAAGTGTGCAGAGAACTTGGAGGACGGACCCGTCAAGTGGTTACTGGAAGTTTCCGAAATGAACCCACGAGGGTTTCCTATCTGGGGTTAATTGGAAAGAATAGTGAGTTACAAAAAACATATCAAACTTATATGAAACTACAACGCCGCAGCATTTCTGCAATGGCACCGGTCAAAAGTGGGAACAACATTTTGATCTCTTAATTATTTTATGTTCTCGAAAGCAGTATAGCCTATGAGGTTACTTATTGCCGGACATCAATTACAAGCTGTGAAAGTACACCACAACAATCCTGTATGGTTTGCAATATCTGTTTCTAGATAAGCCTGTCACAGTGATCGAAGCCGAAAGACACCTGTTCACAACCGCTACCGCAAGCGACTTCCATTGCACTACTTGCGGTTTCGCTGACCTGTTCCGTGAATAGTGTAAGCTCGAATATATAAGGCCAAAGTGGATGTAAGTGAAGCAGTCATATACACTGTTTTTCACGGTCGACACAGCTTCGTATTACCAACCTGAATAATTGTTCATAATGTAAATAGTGAACAAAAATAGTATCATGTATTGTTATTTAACCTAATGATCCATTTGATTAGGGGGTTTAATTAGAAAACTTCCATCGTTAGTACGACGATCTGACAGTAACAACGTCAGTGCTTAAAACGGTTCAAACAAACTATGGATAGTTTAGGCTGTTAATCAATGAGTCATATGTTACAAAAAAGGGTATATATTTACAGCAGAAAATCTCGGAGCAGTTAGACTAAGTTAAAGATATCAGGAAACGCAGTTAAAAAGCCATGGAAAAGAAGAGGGAGACGTTATAAACAGTAGTGGAAAACACATCAAAAATATTCCTCGGAATACTCTTAAGGGATGAAAACAAGCGGAAGAGTAAAAGACATGAAAAATCAAACTGAGAGCACTGGTAATAGCCTATTCTCCGAACTGGAAAAATCGAATTAATGCGGGTGCTCGAACTCTTGAGAAGAAGAAGAAGAAGAAACCAAACGATACCATTATATATGTGATAGTTTTGATCTGCCTAAAACCTATGAATCTGAGGTAATAATCTGCTTGATCTTTGATGTGATTAACTCAGTTCTCCATTATTTAGACAAGTGGCTGACCGAACGTCAAGCATCTGCAAGAAAACTACTGTCACAAAGTAGATTGTTAGAAATTCTGAGTTTTTGTTGTAGTTTGTAAATCCCGGAGAGTAAAGTGGTTTCTGAAGACATCTCGTCATTGTTTACAAAATACCACTCTAAAAGGTAATACAATTACCCATAAGTAATGGTAGATCTGGTTGATACAAATCGAAAATCACTCACAGTTAATCGTAGATTTCCTATTCACAATGATTTTTCGAAAGGGATTGATTTAAAATTACATCTGAATGCGAAAGCCGTGGTCAAATATGAGTCGTAATTAATTTGTAAACCAGTTGAACATATCTCAATCTACTGGACAAACCAGAATGGGCTGAGGAATGATCGTGGAATGAACAACCCAACTCCCAAGACCATCAATCTGGTGTTATTCTCACGTCACTGTACTTGTAAATTGATTAGACCAAATAGTTTAGGATTCTAAGCTAAATAACAAAGTTTTTTTACAAGCTGTCCTAAAAATGTAGGTTTGCCTTGTCACTAAGTATAAAAAACGTAATGGTGAATCCCAGTGCAAAGTTGATTTTTGTAATCTGAGTTGATATGGAACAATGAGTAACCTTGTAGTTACATTAACTTTGTGTAACATTATTTACTTGGAAAGTCACATATCGAAAACTTTCAGATGACGCAGTGCAGTGTCAAAATTGCGAAGCTGTTCTGCGGGTTCATAAAGTCATAAACATTTTGGGTTATATTTTTATCTAGGTCACATAAGATAAGATGATGATAGAAGTTTGGCCGCGCTGAGTCCTTTCCTCAGTCTTATCTTAGCCCTGGCTATACATTGCGTGGTAAGGAGCCTACTTAGGTTTGTGCCATTTGGTTTTTGGTTAGTTTAACCCAACCTAAGTGAAAGTTCTCCATTTGTGTCAGGTGGATATATTGTCCATAACAATCTCATCTGTGATATTATTTCAAAATTTAATGTACGATGATGCGTTTCTAGATAACATTACTGTAAACCGCCAAACTCATATAATCCTAACTACAAAAAATTACATAACTCCCGATTTTTAAACCCCAGCGATGGAGCTTCTAAAATGGTGAGCTAAAACTGAAAACCGCTTGTTCAGTGAACATCGTTTTCTACTGACTGGGTCGACAAGCCACCATGGACCACTGAGAGACGTTAGTTAGTATGACTAACTCACTTACATACGGTGTGATAATTACCTGATTTTTTACAAACTCTTGTTTGCAAAGGATTTAAGAACGAAAAATCTTGTGTTGGAGCATTAAGGCTTCCTTTCTGTTATACATCTGAACACTGGTCTCATCGCAAGCAATAACGTCCTGTTTACATACAGATCTACCAATGGATCTTCTATCAGTAACCGATTTATACGACGTCCACAGTAACCATGGTTACAGCCATTTGATATCTAGTGAAATCTCTGTTTTGGCCGCCCTAATAACCTTCACAAAATTTCCACTTGTTTGTACAGTATGCCAACCTGTTCAACCTTCCTAGTTTGCGCCAGAACTATGGTCATAGCTTCATTTTCAGCCACCATTTTTGTTGGACAGTGTGATGTAAAAACACGTGATGTTTTCACCCCCGTATTCAATTTCTGGCAAAAACAAGTACTCGTCTATAAATAACGGTCTCAATGAACGAGGTTCGTTCTAAGAAGAATACTGTAAACCAATACAAACAAGCACACGTCTAATATTACATATTTTAACTGCTGTTGATTCCACTGTGTTTCATATGAAGCGACCATCCGTGTCGTAGGTAATATTGCATACTTTCATAAATTTCAATAAAAAAAGGAAATATCGAGCTAGTAAAAAGAGTTATGATACTGTGACAATTGAGCAATCCAGTAATCATCAAATACTGCGTCAGATTTACCGAAAAACTCTCTCATACTAGTACTTGAATGGTGTGTTAAAACGAAACGACCACCAATTTCTTATGTTATTGCTTAACCAACGCAATGCAAGCAGCCAATATCATTGATCACACATCACTTGTGAACTTATAGGCCTAAGGCAATCATCAATAATTTTTTTCAACAACATTGGTTTGACGAACACACAGAGACTGCTCCAGTTTGCTGAGGCTATTGCTATTCCCAGATGGTAACCACTGCTCTGCCAACAGAAAGGTTGAGTGTTAGCCTGAGGTCACCGTGTAAGGCGAAACATTTTGTTACTAACGTGCGTTTGTGTGGATGGTGTGTGTGCATGACCCCTGACCTTTTCTGCTACCTTGGCGTGGTAATCAGGCTTGTTTGTTTTTTTGATCCTGTGGACTGTGCTGATTGCGAATTCGTTCCATGCAGGTTCAATCATATCAGATTGGCCAAAGGGGAGCAGCCAGACAAAAGGCAGGTGCTTCTGTTGTGAGGTATTCGTTGTGTATGGTATCTGTGTGTTGTGTTTCGGTTGGGTTTGTTATTTTTTTCATCTGATCTGATTCTCTGTATGTGTGGTTTGTCTGTGCAATGTTATTTCTATGTGAATGTGCTGAATGAACGGGGTGGTGACTGTCAAGCCTGTTCTGGTTGGTTGTTGCTGGTGCGTACGTGTGCGTTGTGTCACTTGCTGTCTTGCCGTACAGACTTTTGAGCCAAAGGCTTTGGTTGAGGGCCCAATCGCTCTCCTGTCTAGGTCTGGGCGTCGTGGCAGTATCCTAAGCCCATAAAAACCATGACTATACAACAGAAAACAAATACCATACTGTATCGGCCGTCGCTCAGGACAAACCGGGTCGCCCTATCTGCTGCGCATGGCAGGGTGGATAGGCGAAAATATGCTACTGCCAATCACTCACCCTCATACTGTCCCCCCACTATTAATCCCCGAGCAGATAATGCCCACTCAAGTTTCAGTAATCCGAAGAGCAACCTGAAACAGTCCCAGGGACGCAAGACGCTCTGTGTTGGAGCATGGAATGTGCGCACGCTGCTGGATCGGTGCAGCTCTAGCGGACGGCCAGAACAGCGCACCGCACTGGTCGCGATGGGACTGCGTTGCTATGGGATCGATGTAGCGGCCTTGAGCGAGATGAGGCTTGCGGACCAAGGTAAGTTACGGGAAGCAGGTGCCGGGTACACCTTCTACTGGATAGGTTACCCGACAGACGGTGCTCGGGAGCATGATGTCTGTTTTGCAGTCGCTGATCGCATCAACGCTCTGATGATAGGCGAACCGCACGGCATCAGCCCTCGAATGCTATCTATACGCCTGCGACTCGGTCGAGGTAAGTGTGCTACATTTGTTAGTGTTTATGGTCCAACGATGTGTCACACTGATAATACAAAATACCAGTTCTATGATCAGCTGTCCGCCACAATCCGATCGGTGCCGGTGATTGATCGACTGTTTGTTTTGAGTGATTTGAACGCTCGAGTCGGACGCGACTCGGTAGCTTGGCTGGGGGTCTTCGGACCCTACGGCATTGGTTCAGTCAATGGGAACGGTGATCGTCTGCTTCGCCTGTGTGCTACTCACGAGCTGGTTATCACGAACACCCGATTCCAGCTAGGTGCGAGCGACAACACGACATGGACTCATTCACGAAGCGGTCATCACCAATTGCTTGACTACGTGATTGTACGGCAGCGCGACATTCGTGAAGTGCGTATCACGCGAGTGATACGAGGTGCTGAATGTAGAACCGAGCACAGACTGGTCACTAGTAAATTGTTCGTCCTTGTTTGCAGGCCTGTTTATTTTAGTTCCTCCGGACAGTGTTAGAAGTTTGATATCAAACGACTGGAGAACTGCGAAACGAAGATTGCTTTTCAATGTGCAGCTGCCGTTCGTTTACACGACGCCCCTATATCCACTATCCCTGAGGATATGTGGCAGTTCATCAAGGGACGGATCACGACAGCAGCCACCAGGACGATTGGTATCAAACGCCAGAAACGTCCGAACTGGTTCGACGACAACAACGTGGTTATCGCTGAATTAGCATGAGAGAAGAATGCCGCGTTTGCTGCCTGCACAATGGACACAGACAATAAAGCGAAGAAGATCACTTTCCGAAGTATCCGCCGTCACCTGGCCGATTGTGTTCGAGGAGTCAGGAACAACTGGTGAAGAAATCAGGGTGAGCGTATGCTAGGCTTCGCGAATCGTCGAAAACAAGAAAATCTACGATTCGCTCAAAGTGAATCCATTGATCCAGTCCACTAAAACACTGGTAGACGTAGACACCGGCTGTTTGTGCACCCAGCCAGAGGAAATCATGAAGATCAGGCGCAAACATTTTGGTAGCCGACTAAATCGTCCTGGTACCACTGGGTAGGTGACCGTTAAAAGCCTGCCGCAACAGTCCATCAAGCCTTCACTTGCTCTCGCTCCTGATTTACCAGAGTTGCAGAGAGCGATTGGTCAACTTCGCAACGAGAAGGCTGCGGGTGAAGATGGATTGCCAGGTGAAATCCTGGAACGTACACTGCTCCAGCTGGCTCACTCCATCTGGAAACACGAGGTGATACCACAAGATTTCAAGGATGCTGTGATAGTACATTTGTTTAAAGGTAAAGATAAAAAGCAATGCCCCGACAGCTATCGGGGCATCAGTCTGCTGAACTGCGCAGGCAGGGTGTTTGCCCGAACCCTTCTGAACCGGCTGAATATGGATGTCTTGGAGGCCAATGTTCCTGAGGGTCAATGCGAATTCCGGGCGAATTGGGTTGGCGATCGACCTGGTGTTCGCTGCCCAACAGCTTCAGAAGTGCCGGGAACGGAGCCAGCCTCTGTATGCCTTCTTTGTAGAATTCACCAAGGCGTTCGATTCCATGAGCCGCGAGGCACTGTGGACGGTGCTTGGTAAGTTTGGATATCCAAGTAAGTTCGTCAATTTGATTGTTGCGTGTGATCATGAGGGTAAAAGTACAATCGTAGGGATCGACCTCTGATGATTTTGACATTGTCACTGGCGTGAAGCACGGTTGTGTGCTAGTCTCAGTCCCATTTAGTTTATATTTGACTGCCATGCTAATAGTTGCTTTTCAGGACTCTAGGGAGAACAGTGTCGACGTACAGTACCGGACGGATGGGGGCCTACTGTATATCCCACGTTTCAGTGCCCCAACCTGACTACACATCTCAACGATGCGCATGCTTCTGTTTGCAGATGATAGGGCGTTGTCGGTACACAGTGAAGAAGAAGTGTAACGTCTGGCGACGGCCTTGGCGACTGCGGCATCCAAGTTTGGATTGGATATCGACACAGGTAAGACATTTTCTTTCTTTCAGCCTTCTCCGGACGGAGGTTTTGTCTGTACATCTTTACCCGGACTGTTGTCAGCAGCTGCACAGATTTCTGTTACTTGGGCAACAATCTGTTCACCGATCTGTTCGTGAACCACGAGTTGAGATCTCGTTTGGTTAAGGCTAGTATTGCTTTCGGACGTCTTGAAAGACGTGTTTGGAAGAACCACAGCCTGAAGCCGAGCACTAAGCTCTTTGTCTAACGCTCCATGTTACTGTCTATACTGCTGTACGTCAGTTAAACTTGGACATTGTATCAGCAAAAAGTGCACTATCAGAGCCGCTTTCATTTGCAATGTCTAAGACGCATCTAAGGTAGTCGGTTGTCAGACATGGTTCCGAACACTGAGGTACTGCGGCGAGCGTATGTGAACGGGATGGAAGCCCTGCTGATGTTGAATCAGCTACGTTGGCTGGGTCAAGTCCGTCACCTGGGCGATGACCGTATCCTGAAGCAGGTGCTGTATGGACAACTGAGATCAGGTAAACGAAATCCTGGTGGTCAAAAACTGAGATACCAGGATGCTGTGCATGTGAGCCTTTCACGTTGTAAAATTGGTTGTAGATGTTGGGAGAAATTAGCGTTGAATCGGACGGCCTGGAGGAATACGATTCGGAATGGTATCCGCGAGTTCAGCGAGTAGTTATTGCGCGGCCGAGAACGAAAGCGCTCGGTACACATAGGAACCATCGGTGTCATAGGTCGCGGTGACATAACTATATGGCGTTGCGATGTATGCGGCCGCGAATGCGCTGGCCGCCTTGGCTTAGTAGGTCAACAGCCTACTGATAGCGCACCGTCAACCAACAGACAATGAGTACGTTAGGCTCAAATAGGTCACATCAGTTGTATCCGTTTTTTTCTTGTTCACATCAACCAACAATTACCGTCGTTTGGGAATTAATTCGCTCCTCTTTTCAGAAACCTGGATGTTTGTGGCGTTCTAACTTTCCTTTTCTTCAACATTGTTGGTGTATTTTGTAGGGAATGATTTTTCTGTTTTTTCTCCAGTCCAACCTTGCATTTTGTCTTTTATCCTATTCTCTCTAGAGTACAATAATATATACTCCTTTGCTGAAATATTTCTCGCGTTGTATTTTCAAAATTTTTCTTCTCAGTGTAGATTTTGCCATTGCAGCCTCTCTCTCACTGTTTATTTCTCGAGAGATAGTAGTTTCAGTTTCGAGCTAATCTATGAAGTGGCTAGCCAACAATGACCGGTTGGACACAAAGGCCCCACTCACACACTTACTGGTCTTACTCCTTCGGGTAATTTTATTTGCACAGTTTGTGAGCGGTTAATAAGATATTTCTTTCGTTTCAACTGCACAGACGTATTAAGCTCAGCACACTGCCCTGTCTATGTCAGTTTTCTGTGGCTAGATCGCTTAAGTGAGCCGCGTAATGGTCTGACTAATTTGTCGTGAAGAAAATAGTGCAAGTTGTTTGTTTCCGTTGCCAAACTAGACTGTACGGAATGGCAAGTCATGTTAGACGTGCACAGTATGTTATCGAGTTCGTCCAAGCTACCTGTTATCGCAACTCTATCATCCGAATAACGGTGGTAGAAACATAGCCTGTCGATCGAACCTGTTGTTTGGTGGTGTACAAACTAGTTCGTGAATATATCGACTAGCAAACAGCCAACCCAATAGCCACCTCATCACTGTTTCGATAAAACCATCGGGTTAAAAGACATGGTATGTTAAATGTGCAGTGGAGATACAACTCCATCAGGGATAAAGTTGAAATTGACAATATAATCTTTGATGCAAATAAAGTTGGTAGGGAAGATGTCGTCGTACAAGAGTTTGCTTTTAATTCTAACACTCTGAAGCAGACTGGCTAGTCAGAAAGATTTACTGTTAAGAACACAGTAGAAGGACCACCATGTCCTCCGATTGATCGAATGAATGAGAAACCCATACTCATCAACCTGCTATTCAAAGGCAATTTAGCGGTGGATTTTCCCAATCGTAGAATCCATAACGCACTGCTGAGAATCTCCCTGGTCGCGATGTTGCGGTCGTTGTTCACGAGTATGCGTATGCTATCTCCTAACGTGACAGACATGACGCTTGTCCAAACCTAAACTAACTTTTGACTCTTTCTCTAGTTTCCTCGCGGAGGGAGGGTATGTTGAACGTGTAAGGGAGCATCTTCCATTATAGCTCGGAAGTGGAGACATAGAGTCAATTAGTGGTGCTATTATTTAACACCTGATAGACAAGGGTCAGCCTTTTCCTGTCGTCTACAGAGCGCTCAGATAGCAGCCAAGGTCATCAGAATGCTCACTAACCGCTTAATCATGAACCCACTTTTCAGTCATGTTGAGTGAACATTGGCAGATCGTCCAAACCACCGAAATGATAGATAGGATTAATTTAGTCGTTTTCTCATGGTCTAATCGTAACTGTACTTTTTTTCACATGTTAGTCGACATCTACTATTTAATCTTTAGGACCATATTGGCCCGATGATCAGTTCATTGAAATCATACGTTATTGGAGAACCGCCACATTCGAACCAATATATTTCTGACCCAGTTTCGTATTAAACCCCTAAGAAATACTATTCACACGTTCGCCTCCACAACCAGGTCACGGAAGTGGACCTATCCAATATGTTTCTGGAATATAATTGGGTTTGTGCATATGAAAAACAGTTCTAGAAATCCAACGAAACTCAGAAACAATAAAGTACGGATTAACTAATTTCAAATACAGCCTCAGGTTAACGTGACAAAAACCCAGTCGAGCCGACTCAATAGGTCGGTTCTAGGCAATGATCCCCTCCCCCTCGAAATACTGCTTTCTAATAAGAGGAAACGTGACTTCTCTATTCGGGGTGTTTCTTGCTTTGAGATAAGAATGTTCTCCCATGAAATCCACTTGATGTGAATGCTAAGTAGCATGCTAGAAAATTGACTATTTTGAGCCGTCACATTTTCAATGAGCACAGGACTAACAGTGTGTGTCTCATCATAACTGTTCCCAACGAATTAAAGTGACAGTAATTCATTAAATGAAAGTATATTATTCAATTACTTTTACCTGTAACCTGTTGCACTGATCGTGTTATCATCAAGCGTTGGTGGAAGATCACAACTTTAGCTGAATAGTAAGAATACATACGCGTCGTTGGGAGTGAATCTAAAGAAAAAAATCTAATAGGCACATCACTATCCAAAATCTATTACGGTGCAAAAATATGAGTATATGCGAGTTAGAATGCTGTCACCCTGTCTAGGTCTTGGCAATAGACGATTGACGGCGATTCCATCTCCCGAACTTTGAACTGGCAGAACGACATGTGTTGTCGGTTTTCAGGACAGCATAATGAAAAGGATTGTACTTGGAAGAATACCACTCAGTTAGTAATTGTTTCAGTAAGCTACAAAATTTGGTGACAAGTTGTTTGCTTCTGTCTGTTCTCTGGTCAAAGGGTCCTTGCTTCACAATGTAAGTGCACTGGTTGAATCTCTAATTGCAGATGCTGTGATTCAGATGAGGAACCTGTGACATAAAATGTATAGTATATTTACTGGAGGCTGCTCCTGAGATGCATTGTTCAGATATCTTAGTGATCGTTTAGAAAGTTTTAGTTTGCCATGATTCATGAAGCAAAACAGCTGCTGACTAAGTCTGGCACCAGATGTCCATGTCAGAAGCAGGTCAGATTGTGGTTTCTCTGAAGAGAGTTTACAGAGTATTCACAAAACGAATTTGTGTGCTTGACCAACTCGAGGAGCCCAATGCACGATTCGCCTAGGTTTGATCCAACAAGACGGCTGTAATATTCACACTGTAAAGAAGGCTATGTCTACTTTAGGTCCTCTCCTTGTGGTTCTAGGAGATTTATTCCTTCTATGTTCCTACATCATAAAAGTTTGTAACATTCTTTTCCCGTCAAGAATTTGAATAAAGAAGACAGTAGGCTGATATTGCACGAGTTATGCCCGGACAAATTTCGCTGCATCTTTACAACTGCATACTACAGACCATTTATATATCAGTGGGAAAACGAACAAGATACCAGAGAAAGTCAATTGTCAGAGTGCACAATCATTGTCACTACCAAGGTAGTGACAACCCTACAAACAGTTGTTTCTGAACACACAACACGGGTTTGAACATTCGGATTGCAACAGCTTCAGCATAGCGCAGTGTTCGCCTGTGTGACGTTGAGTGGGTAACGCGAAATGCCGTTGTGGGATCGCATTGGTGTTGTGTCATTAGAATATGAGGTGCAATGGATGATGCAGAATCTCTGTTTCTATGTGCCACTGTGACGTCATGTGCTTACGTGACCTGTTTCTTGACCCACTTCGGGATGTCCTCCACGACCCTGGTTCTCAACTGGCGCTCAGTCCTGCTTATGTAGGATGCTCCGTAACTACATCGATATTCATAGATAACGTTGGATTTGGTTGACTTGGGCACCGGCTGTTTCACACAGGGCGTTGGAATCCGGAGTGTTCTGAACTGAATCACTGGGACAACTGTATTGTACGTTCTCGTGATAGAACTAACCAAACGGCGGTGAATGACTTGGCACACATCATCACCCTTAAAGGGAAAACGAAGAAATACCGGCTTTTTGGACACTGTGTCAGGCCGAATTCCTATACCAATGGGTTGTTCAAATCTTGTAATAAACGGTTTAGGGTAATCGCTCAGTTGCAGCGTGGTATCTAACATGGCCATCTCTTTTTGTACAGCATTTTCAGTACAAATACGTCTGGCCCGATCAAACAAGATACTTACCAAATTTTGTTTATAGAATCGGGGAACAAAACTATCAAAATGCAGGTACTGACCTGTCCAAGTGCTCTTGCGATGGACGCTTCATTGGATCGAGCCATCTGCATTCCTTCTAATGCATATATCCAGGAATGGTAGACTGTTTTGATTTTCGCCTTCCATACTGAAATGCATGTTTGGGTGAAAAGAATTCATCTGGTCAATTAGGCTCTGTGCCTGCAGCTGATTGTCTGCGATGAGAAAAATATCATTGACGTATCGTTTGTATAAGTGCATTGAAGATAACTGTCCTGTCATTTGTTGCTCAAGTTTTGTTACAAAAATGTCTGCTAGAATGGGGCCCAGCGGGCTACCCATAGCTATCCATAGCTACCCCGTCAATTTGCCTGTAGGCAGAGCCTGCATCATCCATTGCACCTCATATTCTAATGACACAACACCAATGCGATCCCACAACGGCATTTCGCGTTACCCACTCAACGTCACACAGGCGAACACTGCGCTATGCTGAAGCTGTTGCAATCCGAATGTTCAAACCCGTGTTGTGTGTTCAGAAACAACTGTTTGTAGGGTTGTCACTACCTTGGTAGTGACAATGATTGTGCACTCTGACAATTGACTTTCTCTGGTATCTTGTTCGTTTTCCCACTGATATATATATATATATGGTCTGTAGTATGCGCTAGTAAAGATACAGCGAAATTTGTCCGGGCATAACTCGTGCAATATCAACTTACTGTGTTTTTTAGAAAAGTTCGTCTTGTACCGGGAGGCCCGCTCCTGGACTAATATTTTTCAGGGATCACGATACGAGCAAATACAGCTACTCTTGACAAAGATTCGGTCAACGTGTTCAGCGCACATCGATTGTCAGAGTAGAGATTTGACTGACCCTGTTTGGTTCACAACATCCACGCTCGATTTGTATTCGTCTCTGTTCATATACGTGACCATATTTGAGGTCAGTGCCCAGGAACCAGTTGATCTTTTATAACCCATATTCATAATGAGGATGAGATCGGCCCATACAATTGCGTTACTCCTGCTTTGGCTAGATCTGCGAGTGCGGTGCTGAATGGCTTCAAAAGTTAAAGAAATTTGTTACAACTTTGGTGTACTACAACCTGAGAGTTGTAGATAACCAAAACCTACACCTTCGGGAAGTGCTTCAAACTCTCGCGATCCCACAAATATGTCAATAGCATCGCTTACTTTCTTGTACTGATTTAACCAGTCTGTTTGGATGACCAAGTCATCAAATACCAGTTGGTTTTATGGTCGAGACAAGGAGTTAGCAAAAAACAAAACACCATATAGTCTTCCTGATAAACATTGCAACAGCTGGTGGACATCGGTGATAAGGATGTGAACTGGCAACGAGCTCCAACGAGTGCAAAACTGGGGTGTGGTATTTCTTTTATAAAGGGACTTGATGTACCGTCTGTGGAAATGAAAGAACTGCAATCATTTGTAACTGACCTTCAGTTGATATTCTTGGCGTCAACCCACAAAGGTTATCCCAAAAGATGTATGGAGCATGCGGCTTCTGTTTGACAATATCGACCTACCGCTAAATTCAGAAGAGACCATTGTATAAATTCCTTCTACCTCCTTAAAGCACTATACGAAAATGAACCGTTTTTGGTGTATCATGGACAGTTTGATTTGTGCGACATATGCATATGCGGTGAGGTAGGTTAGAAACCAACAAGAGATTCAGAACGACATTCCCAAGCATTTTCTTAATAAGATTTTCACTTGGCTACTGTAAACTCGTTTTCCCTCCCTAAACTATGTTTTCTTTAACTGTGTTTGTGAACTATTAAGACTATACAGAATAAACGACTGATAGTTTACAGCAACATAATGTTTTAACAAAATGACAGCAGACTAAGTCACTTAACTTGATGAGTCGGTTACCTTGGATTGACGTGTTCTCACTGTCCGACATTCATGGTATTTAAAAAGGTCAATATTATAACAATTACATTTCATCAGGAGCGTAGATTGTTGTAGAAATTAGTGTGTTACGGGTCAATAGACTTATCATTTTCATTCCTGAGTTGATCCCGCTTCTGTTCAAAATGTTCTTACCAATTAATCAATACCACTCACGTAAATTTGTCAACCAACCTTGTGTGGACTGGTCCATTTAAGTTCACTGAGAATTCCACATTGGTTGCTTCACAAGGAGACTTGAAGAAGATATATTAATGCAACCCACGGGGGTGAACAAGACAATACTGGGTGTAACGGAGTTACATTTGACACATTTCAATCATTCCCTTAAAAAGTAATGCTTTTCAGGTCGTCTTCATCGATTAATTTCACGTCTATTGAAGGTGTGTCATTCTAAATGCTGATAACTGTCATCTGTTCGCACAGCCTTCTTATCGGAACTACTGTTGTTGTATAACAGGCAGTATCGTTTGTGAACAATATACTATTCACAAACGAGACTGCGTACATTCGGGAATTAAAGGACAAGCCTCAATCCCAGGACTAGTGTGTATGCACTATGGGAGAAGTGTCACCAGGGCGAATGACAACGTACTGCTACTCAATGTGTGTGAATGCACGTCAGTCGTGCAAATGAGTGTACGTGTTCGTTGTCTTACATTTTCACATAAATTGTACAGGAGTTCAACTTTGGAGACAAAGCGTCTTTTGCAGTCACAACAATTGGTGCCGTCACGAACGCTAGGATGAAGATACTCTGGCTGTGACTGTTCGAAGACGAAGACGTCCGGACGTTCCTGGAGGACTTCGAGGACTTGGCCGGAGTGCTCGGAGTCAAGACCGACCATGAGAAGCTAGCTGCCCTGCGGACGTTGGTGAGGGGGAGGGCGAAGGCGGTGCTGGACACGGAGCGAAGATGGAGTGGGCGCTGATGGCTGCGTCTGACAGCCCGGCTGATCACCAGGAGGCCATGAGACGGTTCAAGGCATCCAAACTTAAACAAGGAACAGATCCATCCACGTTCACTGCCAGTCTGCAAAGTTTGGTGGACAGGGCACTAACGGGATTGGATCAAGAACCACGACGGCAGTTGTTAACGGAGCAATTTATTTAGGGTCTCCCGATGGCCGTTCAAGACAAAGTCTGTATTACTCATGTCGCCCGGTGGATGGAACTTAATGAGTTTACTTAGGTGACGCGGGAGTTGAGAGTTATGTCCGTAGCCTCAATGAATGCGAACGGCAATACATATAAAAAGACATTTGAAGAAATGCAGAGAATAGTGAGGCAGCTGGCAGTGGATGTAACTGCCTTGAGAACAGCACCACGGATGAACAGTCGACTAGGAAGCTGCATCAGCCGTGGAAACAGAAAGACACTGGAAGAAGGATTGCTCAACGAGGCGGTTTAAGAGGTCTAAAAATAAGGTGTTTCATGATTGTTCGTTTTGTTGGGTAGGTCAGGTGGTAATGAGAGCGACTGAGAGTGAAGCCGTATATCCGTGGATTGAAACTGATGGGAAGATAAAACGGTGCTTGTCGACACGGAAGTGGCTATCCCGTTGATTGCTCGTGCAGGAAATGGAAATGTAGAGCCAGCATCCATGATCATCAGGAGAGTTCTTGGCGCCAGCTCAGACAATTTCTTGGTCGTACAGGGTATTGCGGTTGGTTCGTGAAAAATCTCCACTCCATTACATCGCCACTGCACAAACACCTTCGAGAAGACAAGAAATTCGAATGGACCGACGACGCTCAGAGGGCGTTCACACGAGTATAACAAGTGGTGAACGATCAACAGCTGACGCTAAACCTTCCGAATACAAAAACCCTTCATAGGAGCAGCAGATGCCAGTGACTATGGCATTGTGGAATTAATCAAGCAAAGGGAAGGAGTAATCAGATATGCCAGCAAAGTCCTGACCCCAACAGTGCAGAAGTATTCGACCACTGGTGACAATTCTGTTGTGCACCACTACAAACCCAAATGAAGGCCTAGCGGTAATTAGGGAATCACCTGATATATTGACGTCCACAACCTGTTGCTATTCACTACCTCTTATACTGACCCCGATGACTACTTTCACATACGTCATCTAATACATACCTGAATGGAAGAACCAGAAACAAGTCTTGTTGGCTATAGTGTTTTGTACTGAACATATATTTATAAACGTACGAAATACTTAGTCGTTTTACTCTTCCGTCTTAAATTACGGGATGAGGTTTAGTAAAATACTCTCACAGAGACCATCAGTGATCAATAATACAAAGTTTATTTAAGCAGTAGAGTTATATGGCTTAATAAATCACTGATCGCTCACACAGATAGCCTTAGTTGCAACTGGGGTTGATTCAGTATTCACTGGAGACTACGAAACCATAGCGACCACACCGATAAGATATGTCTGACTACGAGATGAAACCAATAAATGAACATGAAACCACTTTGGCCTCCTCTGGCTCACTCGTTTATTCATTATACCATCTAATGGATACTGTCTGATTTAAACTAGTGGAAACTTTTTCCGTAAACAGAAGTTTACCATCCGATTCCCCCTAGTTGCCAATTACTAAGACACCTCTGACAATGCAACTGAACCAATAGCACTGTGTATATTTATTTCAAATTCCTTTCATTCTACTATGCATTCACTTTGGAAGTTTATCAAATGTTTGTTTTACTAAAAAATAGTAAATCTCTTTTTATGAAAAATTCGTTAATGTGAATGGGCAGTTGGCCTTCTATATCTGTAAGAGGTTTTGCGAATGACCATTAACCGATCACATCACCACCATACACGGAAGTGTGTTCATATACGAAGTAACTTAGTCCCCACCAGCGCTGATTATACTTTATTACACAGACAAGTATTATGGCGCTTTCCCAAAGTGTTATATTCAAATTTACTGAAACGATTAATATCGTCGGAGAAGGGATTCAACTCGGCAGCCGAGGTTGAGCACTACCAGATAATAAAGTCGCTGTAACAGTTAGTTGTCACTTGCCTTCCCGATTTTTGATCAACATTGTTATCTCTCTTAATTTGCTTTCTGCATGCTATGTATGTTGGCGTGCATACTCTGTTCCGTTGTTCAGTAACCGAATCTATTTGTTCAAAAGTTTAGTATAAAAACTAAGCAATACTCGTCTTTTCGTTACAGCTATATCAATGTGCTCACACCCAGCGGATAACCTATATTCGAGTTTCACTCACCTGGGTGTTAGATATCACTACATCTTCCTACGACTGTCTGAAGTTCAACTCAATTTCTCGTCCTCACGAAATATCGTTTAGTCCAGTGCCACTACTTTCATTCTGGGTGCAATCGAATCAATATTTCTAAACGCTCTCTTATAGTCCTTTGTGAATGATGAAAATAGTGTTCTATAACCTCGCTAGCAGACATAAAAGTTGCTCCTTCAACACAACTCGTTAACCAAACGGTGAGAACTTGTCAGTCAACTTGAACGTACAAGCTTCACTGGATCTTCCGAAAACTGAGTTGACTGCGAATAGACAGTAAGAGTTTTTACTTAATGCAAGCTAAAAGATGACAACAGGAGACAAACTCACAACACAAGCCTGAATGTCGAAGTCCGACTCCAAGATGACAGAACGGTGATGAGACAGAACGAGCGCGCGTGTGGTCTCTACTACACTGCTCCGAACCGGACTAGCCGAAATTGTGGTGATAACCACGTTCTTCATCGAACAGTTCCTAACCTTGAGTAGAATGTCCCCAACTACCCACCAGTTTGACATGTTTCAATACTGTGAATATCTCCGGTTTAGTCATGAGAAAAAACGCGAAGCAAAACAAGCTCATTTACGGTGTTCTATCATCAGGCTAAATACAACTTATTTATATGGGTTCGACGGGGGGTGGTAGATAACATACCACTGAAGCGAAAGATGTCAGTCAACAGTTTCTGTCTGGTTTGAGTCATGAGACTTAATTACATAACATTGACCACGTGAGTTGTACGAAATCTGTGAGAGATAGGTCACATCCATGCAATCATTCTATCCTGAGTTTGCGTACACGGCCATGGAAGGTTCGAAGTTTTGGTTAGCTGTTTTTGAGCGCAACAGTGATGATGAGTATAGGCGGATTGCAATCGCATCTGCAATCGACAGTGTATGACCTTTGACCTGTTTTGATTGTATCCCACATATTCGGTAGATTGGCTTGAACTATTGGGTCTGATTGATCACATGGTCTGACTCGATCAAATGCGTAGCGATCGCAGCCGAACAGGGCCTCATCGATCCTAGCGTCAGCCACACCGGTAGGTGCTTCCGAATGTAATTCT
>LUCH01000630.1:71212-82049 GCA_013368495.1 Paragonimus heterotremus | reverse complement strand
AGAATTACATTCGGAAGCACCTACCGGTGTGGCTGACGCTAGGATCGATGAGGCCCTGTTCGGCTGCGATCGCTACGCATTTGATCGAGTCAGACCATGTGATCAATCAGACCCAATAGTTCAAGCCAATCTACCGAATATGTGGGATACAATCAAAACAGGTCAAAGGTCATACACTGTCGATTGCAGATGCGATTGCAATCCGCCTATACTCATCATCACTGTTGCGCTCAAAAACAGCTAACCAAAACTTCGAACCTTCCATGGCCGTGTACGCAAACTCAGGATAGAATGATTGCATGGATGTGACCTATCTCTCACAGATTTCGTACAACTCACGTGGTCAATGTTATGTAATTAAGTCTCATGACTCAAACCAGACAGAAACTGTTGACTGACATCTTTCGCTTCAGTGGTATGTTATCTACCACCCCCCGTCGAACCCATTTAAATAAGTTGTATTTAGCCTGATGATAGAACACCGTAAATGAGCTTGTTTTGCTTCGCGTTTTTTCTCATAAGCTAAATGGGTGCATTTATTTTACCCTTTTCCCACTGAGTTCGAAACAGCTGTATCAACCGATGTCCACTGACCTGAGAAAAGACTTGAAATTCTGAAGGATCTTACTTATTCAGTAGCAAAACACTTTCATCGTTTACATCGTAAACGTCAGGACCAAATGTTTACGGGCACCTAGATTAGTGATGACGAAGGAATAACGTGGTTAGGTGGTTCACAAATGTAAAGAAGACGTTATAAGAAGATAGAAAGTAAACTTAACTATGAAGTAAGGCTAAATATGGAGCATTTAAGCAAGGAACCAACGTACTGATATAACCAACAAACACACTGACAGGTAGTCGACAGAACTAAGTGAACAAATGGATTCGGTGTATTGTGGAGTTCGACAGGAAACTGAACAAAGAAACTGCGGTGTCAACTGACTTTCTTGTGTGTGCCGATCATGTAGGATTCTGAAAGTTTCGACCACTTCACCTCGATCATAGTGTGAGTAAACAGTATGTGGTAAGGAGTCTTGTTTACTCGATAGCCTTCCCGTTTTAGGTACAGGTTTAAAAGAAAGACTCCTAGTTCTTTTGTTGCTAGCTGACGGGAGGAGGCCTGTTTCTGGGTGTCTGTTATGATGAAGCCTCCTCTCAGGTACACATAATTAACTGGTAAATGACTTAATTTGGTCAGTGTTTCCAAGTAAACGTTCCTTCATAACCCTGATGATCCCCTTGCTTACCCGTCTTTGGTTGCGTTCACTGAGACACACCTATTTCCAGATACGGGCGACAAGTCTGCATTCTTGTTTTTATGTGGGGAATACATTATCAAGGTCATATTATGAATACTACTTTGGTGAAAAAGCGCCGACAGATTATGACTACGAGATGTAGTGTCAACCTTTCTTCTGTTGTTATCGCTGCACACTGTGTAAGTGGATCCAGATCACCTCTTAGCTGCACGCCTGCGATACGTTGCCACGGAAGCTCCAGTGCTTACACTGACCTGCTCATTATCACTTCAGACTAATTGGACAGTTTGACTGAATGTCTGGTTGGGTGATGTTCTTCCTATTGTCTATCGACCAGAATGATCAGTTTTATTTTTGGAGATATCAGCGCATGCGCATGAAATCCTGAGAAATAAGGGCATCTTACTGTCCTGTTTAGGAGATTGCAACGGGATATGCATGGTTGTCATCTGAACTACATTATAACGTTTTTAGGTCTTTATAAAACTGCCCAGGTATTACTCAACTAACGGTGCATGGAGGGGCTCAACATTAGGACGACAAGTGAAACAAAGACTTATTAATCACTAACAGCTGAAATAACTCAACCACGTGTCGAGTGGATAGTGTGTGATCGTCTGCCGTGCCGCTTTTGTATCCTGAATACATAATGCATAGGAAGGCGAGAAGAAATGCAGAAATGGACATGCATTGTAAGCTGACACCTGTTGAAAGAGCGTGATTGGTGTAACTGTGTACCGTGCTAATCAAAGATTCATTGCATCATTTTTATTTCTGTTTTAAAAGCTAATTCTCACCACCACAAGCTTTAACAGTAACAGGTGTATGCAGCCAAAAGTTTACAGCTAAACTAAATGTACCGAAGTTCAGCCATGTTTTGTGTCGATTGTTCTAGTACGACTAGTGGGTAAACAAATAATGCTATAGAAGCATGGTAAAGTTACCGTTTAAAGTTACCAAGATGATTATTGCAATGATGTTGGACTAGAAGTTCAGCGAATCAGAACTGACGCACAGACTGCTGCAAGGAGAATTGCGGCCGATCTGAAACAACCGATCAAAAACGGCAACCAACCGCTAGGTCGAAATGTCTGTAAAAGGTGACGATTAAAATAATCTGTTTGATAGCCTATCAGATTTAAACAATCGAACTGCCTAAGGTACGGTTGTGAAACGTAACAATAAATGGGTCAGTCGAAACGAAAAAACGCCTGTCGTTCAGCACCAATCGCAAACATCGCTGTTTCTCTATAAAAAAAAGTAATGTTTTGTAATAAACTGGGATTTCTTAGTGTCATCCAGACCACTATTGTTCTGGTTTTCTCACTTTGGTAGCTTGGTGTTTAACAGGTACGCCTCCTATTTGATCAGCATCAGTGAGTTTCGCTCGTGAATGCCTAACGCGATTCTCTTATAGACTGTATGCTCCAAGGCAGTCTTGTGGGACATAAAGGTTTGCACTTGCCTTTTTGTTTGTTTCGTTTTCAGTTTTAAACAAGTGACTTTCTTATGTAAGTAGAATAATTAGAGCATAACAGAAGCCCATTATGGCGCCTTTCGATTGTCAGTGTACGATGCTAGCGCATTAATCCAAACCGCCAATTCAAAGTCAGTGTCTTCTAGCCGACTGAACTGAGTGGAGCACCCTGTCAAAAAAGACAGACAATACTCCCGGGTGAATTGATGTGACATTCATTTTACACGCTTATGTATGTCACACGATACTCGTAGTGACAACTTTTGAAACAGACCAAATCGGTTGTTCAGTAAACACAAGGTTGATTATTTTTCTCATCAAACAGTCTGTGAATATATATGCTTCGATAATGTATGTACAGTATAAAAAGGTAACTGATTGCAAAGATTGAAAAGATGTATATAAATAGGTTTTATCTAAATCGTATGTTTTCAATGCTAAAAATCAGAAAACTGAGATCGGTAGTCGCGACAATTTTGTCTGAGTCTTGTCCAGATGAGTGGAGAACCAAATGATTTACAAAGGCCTAGGTGTAATTCATATTTTCATACATACGACCGATTTAATTTATCCAGTCGACTATATTAATTTCTCGTCAACACGGTAATCAAAAATATATTATCAGATACTAATCTCACCAGATTTAAGTAGTTGCATACACATACAGTTGGTTGTATATGACCAGCACACGAACAACAAATGGGCGTGATACATACTGTAGCGAAAAGGCGTCCAATAAAGCACAATCCATATTGTCCAACACGATGGTTACCATGCTACGCGTATTTGAATCACAATTCCCGTCCACAACACCCCTCGGTTTCCGCTCACACGTCGTGCACACTTTCTGCCCGGTTCATGCGTGTGATCGGCGCCTTCTATCGGGGGTTTATCCGTCTGTCATTCTTCGTCCGTTTGTCCGATCTCAATGAGCAATAGCTCATCCGGTCGCTGGTGTTGTCGGCACTCTATCCACTGTGTGGTTTGACCGTATTCCACGACCGTGTTGAGATGTTCCGCTGAGTGTTGGAGTAATCGCGTCTCCGATCGGGTCGTCCATTCCATTTTTCCTGCCATGTCTCGCACGTTGATCCGATCCAGTTGAACGATGGCTCATCCGGTCGTCTATCCTGTCCCCGGTCCGCTCGCTGTGGGCTTTTGGACGTACCTCTCCTGCGTTGAGGTATTCTGTCGAGTGTTCGAATAATCGCACCTCCGGTTTGATAATCCACCACAATACTATTCAATAATTGGCAAACATGGCGACTATGTCAGCACCTTTTTAAGCAAAGAATCTGATCAACTTAACTTCCCCCAATATAATTTTGTGATTGTGGAGGCCTGGGCTTTGCTTGTGGTCCGTCTTGTCTGTACTCATCACGTTACTGACCACAAGTGCAAAGAACACATAGTTTAATTTATTACAAACCTGACAGTGATTCATTCACAGTCTTTATGAACGACAACATCAACACGGAAAACTGTTTCCTGGTGAATGGAGTTCCAGTATGAACCACTGAGTGAATAAAAACCACATTACAAGTAACAGTATACAATGCACCTCTACCTCAATCAACAGTGGAACTCAGTAAAGGCCGATGAGTTGTTTGCACGCTACAAATACTAGGCTCGTCCACACTACACAAAAATGATATTCTTTTGAGACCAGTTCTAATCGTAGATAAATCAAAACTTCATTAACTGACCAGATGACTTGTAAACTATCACCACATATCCCCGAATCTTTCAGCTTTCATTATCAAAGGGATTCATGTTAACATATTATAACCCCAACAAACCTATTGACGAATGGTTCCAAAATGTATTATCTTGTTGGTGATTAGTCGTTCATTGATTGAACTATGTATGGGATTACGTCTGCTTTGTGCACAAATATTTCTTGCCAGCATCTCTCATTTTGTTATATTTGTTTACCTAACATAACTGATCTCGTACACGATGTGCACATTCGGATTAGTTGTGTTGGAATTATATGCAGCTTGAGAATTTAGCATACAATGTTCGACAGAATTTCATATATTCCCATAAACCACTAAAACCTAAATGTCACGTAAGACCGATTATGACACTTTATATAGATGATAGGTTGGGTACGCCTTAGGTTTTACTGATGTGGTTTACTCTGATCGACGTTATAGCCATTTGAACCTCACTCGTCTATACGCCAAGTTCTTATGAGTCAGTGGTTGACAGTAGGACATTCTTTCAGATTTTCCTACTCAGTTGACGACAAGAGAGTAAAATACAGTTTGTTCTGTACAGCAGGGCAATATAAAGTTATCAGTATTTACAAATTTTCAGTGTTTGTGTATAAGTGTACCACAGTGCGATTCCTGTTCCTATAAGTGCTCTGATAACACAGACATTTTGGTGAAGGAGTTTCATAGGGAAGTTGCGCTAGTCAGTGACTATACGAAAATTTTTACAAAACTCCAACGTAAACGACAGTTAACCAAAAAATCCGTCTAAACGGCTCGCAAAACCAACTCTTTCCAGTTTTGCTTTTTATAAGTAGACGCATCGCCAATATTTGAGTTTAATCAGGTGCTAAACTGCGTTTGTTTACCTCTGCAGTTTCTGTTGAGATTCCTTCAATGGTTCTAACTCTTTCGATATTCTACAGGTCATTTTTTTTGCATCTGTTTGTATATTAGCAAGATGGACCATAACTTGAGAAATTGCTTAATGATTACACTCGGCTAAACCATCAACACACAACACAACGTTTGAGTACGATTCAGACATACCAGTTTACAAAACATATCGTAGATACCGGGCAGCTGACTTGCTAAACCACATCGTTCAACGCGTTGCTACAGTGTCGGAACCCGAAGTGGCGCTGATGGAAACTGGGTTGATCGAGAAGTATTATACAAAGTACCGCCTACAAAATGGGTTGACACAGATTCAGTGATCTGTCCTTGAGCAGAACACCCAAGACACGGAATGTGAAGTGTTCGTCCGATTTTCCTAGTAGGAAGCTTGAGTATTCTTGCTGGGCCCAAGCACATTTTGGAATATGTAGCATATGCTTCTTTTTGATACACTTTCAGGACGCCGTTTACATTCTACTATCAAGGCATAGCAGTGTGACGTTGTTCGATTTCAAAAGTTGCACGCCTGTCCAAGCACGAGTTGATTTCCCAGGTTTTCAACCCGATCCGAATGATTAGTACTTTCAACCATCTATTGAAGACCAATCTTACCAATCAAGTCTTTTTGTTCGAAGTATATTCCATCCTGAAATATGTCTGGTCCATTGTCAGTTTACCTCGTACGTTTGCAACTTCTCATTAAGAGTGTCTCCGGTTGATTGCCTGCAACACTGCACACTGAAACAACAGTAACATAACTTTCTATCCATTTATTTTCAGTACAAGACACTTTTTTCTCCAAAATTTCCAACTGATGAGTCAGGAAAAAACAAACTTATCCTGGCAACGTTGTGTGTACTTTCTCTCTTATAAAACTGAAGCACAGCACACCAAAGAGTTCGAAACGAATGTCGACCTAACATTCAGCATTTCCGATCTCAGCTTGCCACGCCGATGAAATTTCTTAAGAAAGCCGTTTCGTACTAAAACCTGGTTTTTCTATGTGCACGCACAATGTCATTTGAATCATATTGCAGCAAAATACCACTTACAAGTAGATATTTAAGAAACCATGGCACTTGCTTGTCAGTGAAGCTATCAGCGAGGCAGAAGACACACTCAATCACAAGTCTGGAAACATGGCATACTGGACGGAACACAAAGCACTAACAAAGATTAGGTGGTCGACCTTCAATCACTGGTGTGGTTTCTGCTCTATGACAATCTAATCGATAGAACAAGCTAGTTTTCGTATAGATTCAGCATTTAACATGAAATCAATTGTGGTTGGTGTTCAATCTACACGAAAATCAAAATCCCCTACTACTTATCAGTAATAACGCTCAACAATTTATTGGTTTCTGAAAAGAAGTCCTAGACGTGAGGTCTTCCGTTGGAGTAAATAGGATAGTAACTGTGTCCGTTTTTGAGGCGATCGGCAAACCTGATCAGTACTCGCAAGCGAACGTGGTCAAGCGTTCAAATATGGTAATTCGGTCCAGCCTAATGTGAGGTCAATGGCGCAATGGTGAACATAGTTGCCTGGTGAAAGCGTGGTCGAAGTTCTAGTCCTGGCAGTGGCAAGGATATGCAGTACTGACAAATTCTAATGAGAGCGAAACTCGAGTATACTACTTCTTTTTGAAAGAGGCCGACTGAAAATTCTATGAGAATGCGACAGCTGCAATCAATTGCGAGTGATGTTTTAATCCATACGACAACCAGGAGGGTTATGTAAATGAAACATCTAGCGGTCAGTGCCACTGCTTCCAGTCCCTTGGAAACTGGACTCAACAAAGATGCGAATATTGAGAGCAGTTTCCACGTTGTTTGATAAATGAACTGCCGCAAACAAATTTAGATAACTTCCACAGTCACAGTATGCACAACTCAAAACAATGAGAAAAACACTGCCAAATTGGATAGAACTTCAAAGCTGAGACCTTGTCCAATAACTAATCCAGTTGTGAGATGATACTAAATAGCTCCAAAATGACTGAGCCCATCTAACCATTCGCCTCAGATATGAAGGATGAGAACCAAGCCATGGCCCTTCTCGGAAGCACAGCAGTTAACCAATCAATCTGACCGACTTTTCAAAGTGTTGCACAGCTTAGAAATACGAGGAAGTTTTCAGATTTGATGATTTCTTTGATCTGCCTTGTTCAGATGGTGTGTTTGGTACTTTCATTTCATATTTGATATAATAGTGGACGTTACTAGCATTTGTGTTGCCGATTCTGGCGAGGTGAGACATGACCGTCGTATGTTTTGTCCTCAATTCAAAGAGTGTAGTAAAGTGCCTGTCGACATTTCCCAAATTCTGACATTCTTGCGAAGTTGGGATCACTTTTCTAGTACAGCCGTGTTTATTCATGTTGCATTTTGAAGGCATAGTTACTATAACCCACTAACACTGTGAGTCAGGAACAAGGGTGTTGGAAGGAATATGTACTCGGAAAATCGACGCACGGATATATGCTTCAGCACTACGTCAAAAACGACCACTCGTTTGTATACAGCAACAACCTGGGACAGTCATAGTTGTCAACCCTACGTTCATGCATAAAAAACACCACTTCTCACAGAAGCGCACTTCACTATTCCTCCTAGTTACTGGCCTTAGTAACCGCAAGTCCTAAGTTCATGTGTGCACCTGACTACTTACAAGTAGTACGGCCTGAACGTTTATCATCATTACACAGATATAAATGTTAGTGTGCCGTCCTAGATGCTGCAGCCTAAATTGTCGCTGTATCATGAGCCTGTGTTATTCCCATTATTGTAAGTTATATTCTCTAAAATACTAATGTTCCAGTCATTACCGTCAGGGATGCCTCTTAACCATTCCAGCACTTGTTTTGATTCTAAAGGCCGGCTGAAATTCTCGTAGGCACTCGTTTCCATTGGAGGTCCTCTCTCTGGCTTGTGCGCACTGAATCCAGCCTACTTGCATGAGGAGTAAACTATTAGGTGAGATTTGTTTGCGAGTTCTCCTATCTTCTCATTTCAGCTGCGCTGGCATAAGTCTGAGGAATCGTAGGCGCGAAAACAAGCTGTCGCATCACCTAGGATCGCGATAAGGCTTTTATGGATGGTCGAAGTCGTTTAACAAAGGATTGCAATGCGCACTTATCGCATCAACAATGCCGAGTGAATAAAAGACATTGAAGCGTTTTCCGGCAAATGACCATGCTTTGACGGCGGAAAACCGGAGAAGATGGGTTCATAATGGATAGAAGCGACGGTCCAGCAGAACAGTGACAATTCTACCTGCCATCGCATTTTTCTGTGGTTTGCCGGTACTAATCTCTAGAGAGATTTAAAGATTCTGATTAACACTATAGTCACTCCGCCCACAGGCACGATAGTGTGATTCCTGATCGATAGGTGTAATATTAAATTTGCGCATATTATGTGCCAGGGCGCCCACCCTGTGACCGTCCCAGGGCGCCGCCGTCATGAGAAAGAAGAAAAGAACGAATTGGCTCAGTCCTTACTAGCGGAACGGTTCAAAACGATCGAGACTTTTTATACCGCTAAGCACATGTGCGATCCTAACTCTTTTTTGCGGGTAACTGTCCTCTTTGGTGTCTGGGGGATGTGTTAACATTACGTATCCTATAAATACTTTGTACTTGCCGCCTTTGTTGCACACGTTTTGGAGCGGAACAAAGCTCTGTATTTTGAACGTGTCTTTTGGCTTGCCTTGGGGACGAAAACGGGACAGTCGCAGTACTTTCCAGGACCGCAGGTGATCGAAACTCCAGCCTTCACACCACAGCAGCTAAATTGTGAGCATTTTTAGTCATTTCTGAAGTTTAGGCATTCAGTAGAATTTTCCACCTGCGCAACGAACGACGTAAAAAAAAACTGTTATCAGTAGAAACAGTTAGTTTAACTATTTGACTGTCTTAAATACCAAATGCGAAATTAACGTCATACTTCGCTACTTTGCAGACACTTTTTGTATTGGATGGTATGCACATCGATAGGTTAATTCCGTTTCCTTCTAATGATCATCAGGCGTAAGCTGAGGTTACATCCTGTAGAACTCAATCGCCTTAGACATATATGTATGGAAATTTATAAACCTGCTCCAGTAGACTGACCGTACATCTTTTCTGACATTTCGTTTCGGAGGAGAATGGCTTTGCAAACTTCAATCGCCATAGCGACATCTATTGTTCCATATAACTGTGTGCCTCGTAGTATGACTACTCCCAGTGTTGCGTATTCAGCTGTAAGAATGGAATCAGTTACACAACGAAGAGTTTGCTTGCTATTGAAGGTAGATGGCCACTGAAAAGCTCACAGACACTCATTTTGCTCACCTGACAGAACGAGCGAACTTAAGCAACATGAGATTGAAAATCAACCTCCAGTACGGGTCCAAAATGACTCTAACATAATACTGGGGTTGCTCATTTAGAACTGGCAGATTCCGTTTGCATGTAAAATCTTGAAGTCTTAACATGTCAACAAAACGGTCTGAATGCTGATGCACTTGGAATGAAGCGTCTAACCAGTCGCTGAACCATCGTTAACCCGACTTTCATTTCCGTCGCTAGTAAAGTTTAACTAGCTTTGCTTTCCGCGTTAAATCGTGTCTTGTCTGAATGCTAGCCCGTGCATTCAATCTAATTCCGCTACTAACTGTGGTGTTGACTCGAAGGCGCACAGACCTGCTGACATCAACGCAATCATTGGTCTACGAAATATGATGGCTGTGCGTTCGGCTATTACATCAAATACAGCAGTCGTTCACCGACTTTATGTTTTATTAAGAAACCGATTCATGCAGCTTGATCGCTAAGGTGACAACACCGCACTGGACAAGCAAGCTGCCTGTTGAACAAAGGTAAGGCACGTTGGGCGTATGTATTCAGATGGCACGAAAGCAACGATGTGTAAAACTCGCCATGATCGAGTCATTCAAGTGTGTCATGGCACGATGTGAGCACAGTGCGTGTCCGTTCATATCTCTTGCTAACGAGGTCGTTCTCGTCCAAAGTATATTCTCGGAAAATCTGTAGGTCAGTTTGAAATTAACAAAGATGATGATAATACAGCAGAGTTGACAGTTACAACCCCGCTCTACATGAACTGTCTTAAGCCAGCGGGTAACGGGAGGATAGGTGAGAACAGCCCAGCCGGATAAACTCAATCGGATGACCTCGTCAGTTAAATGAAAGCAGAACCCGAGATGCGTTAACGTGAGTTCGCCAATTACATTTTCCTTTACCTTATCTGACAGCGAATTGCAGATTTCGAGTGCTTAGACGAAAAGCCTAAACGTCCTGTTCGCCTGTCATGCAATATATCTTATGACTGCTGATGACATGTCGTTGACAGTCAGAAACCCCTAGGCGTTGTACGCCGTACTGAGGACAAAACATACGACGGTCATGTCTCACCTCGCCAGAATCGGCAACACAAATGCTAGTAACGTCCACTATTATATCAAATATGAAATGAAAGTA